>CALSBW010025406.1:241343-317160 GCA_943590975.1 Lindbergichthys nudifrons | reverse complement strand
GTGTGTGTGTGTGTGTGTGTGTGTGTGTGTGTGTGTGTGTGTGTGTGGGTGTGTGAAAAAAGTAGGCACGTCCAACAGATTTCCATGTTTTGAAAGATAAAACACAGATAATATAATGCATGCCAAATTCAAATCCCTGTTGGGGATTTTTATTTCATTCAGTGTTACTTTGTACTTCTGCTCCATACATATAAAAGGGAAATTATGTAATTGTACTCCATTACTTTTATTAAACAGCTTCTTTAAACAGAATATCTCAAATAATCTAACTTTAATTACTCACAAAAGAGTCAAATTATTTTAATATTTTACAAAAAGTCAATCAGAACTTCTTTTGTTAACAGTACTACAGATGTAGCAGCTAATATTGGACAGTTTGAAACGCGAGGGTCGTGGTCGGCCCGTGAACGGTCCGTGATCAAGAGACTGCCCCCAGTCTGACTTGAGACCGCCCCCGTGATAAATAAATGTAATTATTGTGAAGCCAGCTGCAATGGATCATTGATCCACCAGGGGGTGCAGTGGGGTTCCACACTGGAGCTCATGTGAAATCAACTTCGATACAGATACCATATGTATGTCTGGTACTACTGTATAGCGGATCTTTGTTAAGATCCATATGTCACGGATAGGATCAAAGTCTGTGCTAAATAAGAGACATGCAATCATTTACAAAACATCACCATGTTGGTATTTAACAAAATAATGTTGTTTAGTTGAAAAAAACGAACGAGAGGAAATGCAGCCGGCTCTCGATTTTTAATCCTAATTTAATCATTATCTTCACCACGATCATTTATGTTTATGTTCGCCGAATTGACATGAAATCACTGACAAATATGAATATTCTGTATTCAACTTCATTAAAACGTTATTAACATGCCTAAACTCAGTAATTCACTAAAAATATTTATATTTTAATGGAGCCTTGTCAGGCAGATCAGGATCCCCTGGGTGTTATTTTTCCCCATAAAGTCGCTGCAAATTACCCCGCTTATTACATGGCCACATTCTCAATAAAGTAACGACATGACTCCCAATATCAATTTAAATGCGTTTATGGATTTAGAAAATGTTTTTATTGATTTAAAAAATAGTTGTATGTATTGATTTAAATTGACATGCATCCGCTAAGAAAAATAGTCCGTTGTTACGGTTTTTTAAACAGTCTGAATGCTGTGTGTTTACACACCTAATGGCCCATCAGCCACAGCTCTCCCCCCCCCCCTGATCTTTCTTCTCCAGCAGTTAAGTTAACTGTAGGTTACTCTGATGCGGCTTTCACACCAGCGCTTTTCCCTTTCTAGCTCCTAGCTAGAGCTTTTCTGGTTCAGCTCCGGTTTCCCTTTTCAGTTCCCGCTCTGTTCACACCGCCCAGCTGCCGCTGCTGCGTCATGACGTCACCGTTTACATCGCTGATTTTCTCCCCAATGGAGCTCACAACAACAACGGGGGGGGGACTGCGTCGGGTCGATGATCGTGTTGCTTTTAATCATACGAAGCCAGATTAAATTAAATAACGACTTCTCCAACCTTATACTTTTCTCCAGAGTGCCGTGGTTCATTGTTTATTAATGTGTTTCAGCGGCATTTACCGACCGCTGCAGTGCTGGCTGCTCTTCCACGGGAGTTTATTCTCCCGTTAGCTCCGGGTTAGCTCACACGGCTCTAAAGTATTCACTGTCTGACTGTCACACAAGCAGCTGATACATATCCCCAGTTCCCCTTAACCTCTTAAGGACGACGGTCCCCCATTGGACCCCTCCCACCGGTTTTTTTCTAGACAATGTCTCAGGGCTTCTTAACATTTATGAAACTATTAATGTGTAGCACCAGATTAACGGGAAGAATCTCAGCTAACTGAAGATATGAACCATTTTTACCAAAACAAAACACAAGTCTCATAAGAAGCGTCTAAATGACCCCTGAGTGGAAAAAATGCAAACTGACTTTGGCACACAATTCAAGATAAAGATACCTTTATTACTTATCGTAGCTGCACATAAAATATATAGGATTAAAGCTGAGACTCCACAGATTATTTAGGTATAGTATCATCACTGAGCGATCCGAACTTGCGACAGGGGAAGCAAACACAGACACGTACCTTTACGGAGCTTTTACGGGAGATTGTCTCACCGTAGCTGTCAATTAGATCAAAAGACGCGTTCAATGGCATTAAAACGAAAAACAAAAAATGCTCCAACTGTTGATCCATAGGTTAATAATGTACCTGTGCCTTTGAAAAAATTATTTATAATCCATAATTCCATTTGTGTAAAAATCGGAGCGGAAAAGTTAGCTGCTAATGGTAGCCACTTATGCAGCTTCCGGTTTTGGTTACGCGTCACTCTCACTCCTTATTTGTTAACGTTTTGGTGTGTATAGAACTTTTCCTCGATTCCATTGGCTCTAAAAAAAAGAGAATAAAGAGATTTCATTCATCAAAATCGAGCAAGGGGGGCCAGAGATAGGTCAAATCCACCCAAATGACCCCAGAAGTGGGTCTTTTTGGCTAAATCTCTCTAAAAATGTCAAATGTCACTTGTTTTGCATCAATCTTGATACAGGGTACTTATTATATGTTGCACTTTGGATTCCTAAAGCTTTTAGTCTACTAACCCATCATCCAAGGGTAGTTTTCACTATAAGTAAAAAACATTTTCGGACGGACACTATTATTTACAGTTTTTTACTATGTAAAATCTGAATTTTCTTTAAAATAAAAAACATCTATATTGATTCTGACACTTCTACATCCAACTCACAGATGTAACCTTGCTTTGATAAAAGAAATTATTCATATAACCCTTTTAGAAGTTAAGTTGTAGTCATTTGTTTTGGGCATGTAATTTTCGAGCCTGAAACATGAAAAACAGGCTTGGTGCTTAACAGGTTAAATGATATATTGTAGGGCCATACCTGTATAAGGTATATGTATACATTTCTGTTTTCAAAATACCAAACAGATCATGCATTTTAGCCATGCCTCATTTCGCTCTATTTGCTGTTCTCCAGCCCTGTTTTTGCAGGGGGCTGATTCTGTGAGCTGCAGCTGACCACGCGCCCCTGCAGGAGAGGGGAGCGTGCTCTGATCAAGTCAGAAGAGGGGGAGGAAAAATAGATCTCCGTCCTCCGTGTTTTATTATATAGTCGTTATTCATTTGTTTTAAAGCTCAATAAATAACAAAGAAGACCTTTGACCGGCACTTTTCTAATTTTGTCCGGAAGATTTAAACTTTAACGGACATCATGACCGGCGAAAATAAATTCTAACTGAAACTCTGCCGCACGGCCCCCTTGTTCCTTGGAAGAGGCGGAGAGGTGGGTGTTTGTCATCTGATGGTGGACTAACCAGAGAGAATTACAGTGCTTGCCTCGACGGGGAGGGATTGCATTGAATTACAGCAGCAGGAGCAAACGCTTGCCTCGGGGAGGGAGAAAAAGAGCCACAGCGGAGAATAAACAGAAGGGCAACCATGGCAACCATGCACGGGAAGTCTTCTTCACTGCTTTTGTGGCAGACTACAGCGCCACTTACAGGCCTGGCATATGTACTACAGCGTCTCCAGCGCTTTCGAGCGGCAATGGCCGGCTGTGGCCCGACCCCACATTCCCCTGATAGGTGGAGAGTTGGCCCAATAGCCGCAGCGCCACCGTCCTGAGTAGTCAGTAACGTGTTCAAATCTGGATCAGTTTTTATCAGATCCGTTGCAGCCCCGTTTTTAGAGATTTGGGTATGGAGGAAAATAGAGAGGGTTGTGTTTTCTGACACTTGGTGAGTTTCCTGGAACACCGGGGACACATATTCATGTATAAAAGACGTACAAAAGTGCATTTTGCATGATAGGTCCCCTTTAATGTAAACTTGAATAATGTACTTCATTTGAATGTAATAATTTTGTGGGAATGCTGATACAGCATTCCAACTATCTGTTCTTCGAATTCTTTATTATTATTCCGCTGGGATTTTGCACCTCTTCTGCTCCCACATTCCACATCGCAGAAACTCCGTTCAAACATCAAAACGTTCAGCTCGGTCGGGAATCGATGGCTATTACTTTTCTCATTCATAACTTTCATAATTCCCGAGATATATCCCATAATTCATCACATTTTTAACATGGAAGTCAATGGAGAAATTCTTCAGACTTCAACAAATCTTCATGTGACTTCAACAGCTAACTGTTCATTCATACTTTCACTCAGAAACCTCATTCCAACTTTAAAATGTTACACATCTTTCTGACATTATTTGTCTAACACAACTTTTAAATCTGATTCTTACTTTAACAGATATTAAACATTGTTCAGACCTTGGTAAAGAGGCCTTCTTCAGATTTTAACATTAACTAGAGTGCGTGATGTCTAGAGTGTAGGACAGCTTGAAATTTGCCTTCATATTTTTTTTTAAACCTGCCATAATTCCCAAACCCTACATTTCTGAGACATAATTTTTCATGACAAATGTAGGAAAACATCTCGTAGCTTGAAAAATGACAAATAATTAAGCAAAAATAATTAAACAAAATGCCTCTTGAGGGCATGAAGTGACAAAAACTTTCAACATGTCTCCATTAAAACCCATTGTAATTTCAGGCTGATATTTCCTCACAGCAGCCGCACACCTTTAGTTAATCTGCCAAAAAGGCCACATTATTGACCCGAAAGTACACAAAAAGCACACTTCAGATACTCAAGGTCCTTGAGATGCTTCACGCTTTGAAATTTCACCGATATCTGTTACGGTTCTTCAACAAAACGTTCACATGTAAGAGGTTTATCTCTCATTCAGAACAATGGAAACCTTTGATCTCTGGACACCTCGTTAGCTCAAATATAAACACCTGTGTCATGGAACACGATGATGTCATAACTCCAACTGACATGCTCAGAGCAGCAGACTTCAGATCAGGGGCGGCGCCAGGGGGTAGCTTGGAGTTGCTATAGCAACTCCAACAATTGGCCTAGCATCGGCTTAGCAACCCCATTGTTTTGTTATGAAAATGTATCTATATATATTTATACACATTCTCGCGAGATCTACCAGGGGTCATTGTAAGTTAAAGCGCAAACTGTTACTTGGCTAATGTTGTTATAATTCTCAGTATGTGAACACAGATCGAAAATGGAAAGATTTCTCACAAGTCAGCGTAAATGGCCGCGATCTCCAACGGAGACACACACCCTGTGTGTGTGTGTGTGTGTGTGTGTGTGTGTGTGTCTGTCTGTTTGCGGTGTGGTGATGAGGTTAAATGCCACAGCATGCCAGTTGAAACAGTGAACGATCACTATTGTGTACGCTTAGGGTGTAATGGTATTATACACAAATATTGTTGGAGCACAGAAACAGTTTTCAAATTCTGCTTTTACAAACTTATTTTGGTTGTGCTTACCTTGCAAAGTAATGTTATAAGTGTCAAAGGAATGTTTTAATGTAAATATTAATGATAATATTGTAGCGTGTCCAAGTTAATAGTTATTTCAGTTATCAGATGTGCACAGTTTAGTACATTTGTAAAGTTATTTAGGCATTGTTGTTGGTGGGAGACCGCCCCTTCCAGGTGTGTGTGTGTGTGCGTTTTCCAGTGTGTGTGTAGGGAGTACGAGACGATAGGAGTTGTGTTCGAGTGTGGGGAAAAGTCATAATGAGTGTTATACTATTGATTGGCTCTGTAAGGCGTGGCTGTGGCCGTCAATACCAGAAAATAAAGAGAACGTTTTTGACATTGAAGGCTTGTGATCTGTGATCTTGAATAGCGGTGAACGCTACAATATGAACAGGCTCGTGCTTGGCCCACTGGTATTGTTTGTTTATTTATTTTGAAAATGAACTAGCAACGCCGTGCTGTCATATAGCAACTGCTAAGCTACTGCAGCAAAAAAATCAGATAATGGTTAATGGTCCTGCCCTCAACAGCTCTACGTCAATTATGGGGTGTCATCATATGCCGTTTCCATATCCCTCGCAAGCGGCAAACTCTGGGGAAGAGCCGGGACGCCAATGCGGAAGTGCCACAAACTGCAGTTCATATATTGGCCGATAGGCGCTGACTGCAGAAAGGAGCAATTTCCATTGACCCCCATGTTAAAATGACCAATTTCACAGCAGAAAAAAACATGTTTCTACCCATGGCTCCAATAAATATTATTAAAGATATAGTTAGATTCCACCTTCATGATTATGAATCTGTGAGTGAATTGTTTTCTAACATGACCCTTTTATTTATATTTGGTCTTAAAGTGTTTGCATAAATTAGGGCGTGGTCACATTGAGTGACAGCTCTGTCAAGTCACTGCTGCTGTTAGCTTCTTGTCTCTCTGCTAGCTGCTCCGTGAAGCTACAGGGACTCTGCCTGCTCAGTTCATCCAGGGAACACAACTTGACCCCGGCCGTGTTTGTTTGTTCTTCATGCTTATATATCGGACTATTGTGACTCGCTCTGCGGTTAAAACAGACGGTGTATGAATGCCGTTTTGCGGTAAGTGAAATTCGAGTACTTTATTTATGTGTTTATGATTTTAATCAGCTACGTAATTAATGTGTTAGTGTGTAAGCGAGTGGTAGCTACATCGGTGCTAACGATGCTAATCGTAGCCTCCAAGTTAAAACCATAGACGTATATATAAAGGTTAAAACATAGACAAGTGTTAAGCGTTAAGTGGATAATACTGTAGAACAAACGGCTTCTGTTTGAGGTTGATAAAATAAAGTCATCCTTGTAACTTAGAGAGATATTTTATTATGTAGATAGGAACTTTATGCATGCTAAGGTTAATTTAAATTGGCTATGCTCGAGTATGTAGACAAGCTAATGTCGAAGTAGTGTATGTGAAATCAACCTCACAATAAGATGTGTGTATATTACAATTAGTAATGTCATATTTCAAGATGATTACTTCGATATTACAATATGGATGGTTGAGCTGGAGTTCATTATTGAGCTTAAACGTTAACGTCAGTCATATCTGAAGAACGAACCCAAATCTTGTTGTTTTTATTAATTGTATTACCAAATTGGTATCAAATAAATAGTAAGCATTGGTAACACAACTTCCTAAGTTACAGTAAAATAAAAAGGACCCTGACTCGGACAATACACAATCCAACATGTTCAACAGAAGAGAATAAGTTATATTGTTTGTACACATGGTTCTTTACATATATATCTGTTTGTTTAAAGTGTCCAGGTGATGCAGACAGGCTGGACCAGAGTGAGAGACAGAACTGGACTCCTCACAGCAGTGAACTTCAGCACAGGTACAAATACTCTTTTTTCATACTGTACAAAGAATCAAGAAAGATATTGGTTTAAATAAATGAAGTATTGACTTTAATACACTGATATACATTCCATTAAACAATACTAAATACTAGATCACCTACACATCAGTGAAGTTGAGGGTTTCCATGCAAAGGGTTACATTTAGATGTTAACAAGCAATATTACTTTGTCAGCTTTCTAATTGAATGTAATGAAAACAAAGCTATTTAACACATAGTGAGAACTGCTACTATTTATCTCTCAATATTGTCTGTAAAAAACGTGGTAAAAGTTATTATTTCAGTGAGACAACAGAGCAAGCTTCTACAGTTGCACTAAGTTTTAATAACAGTTCAATATTATTTTGATAATAAAATATATTTCAATGTTGATGAATGTCATACTGTTCATTCATAATCTGATTGTCTTTGTAGCTCACTGTTGAAATAAAATAAAACATTACAATTAAAAAAAATGATATCTACAGCCCCTAAAAACACAAACACACCTCTTTCATAAATAACACACTTGTTCTGCAATAATATGTTTTATGTTTCCTGTAATTTTTGTTAGGAAAGGACATGCCTGAAAGACACGACTCAGCATCTCCTCTTTCTCTGAGGGTCAAGAAGAACATCCAAGAGGAACATTAAAAGCTGATGTTATGAGATTTTAAGACCAGTACAGGACATTCACTAAGAAACTACTTTTATTGTGAAAACACAGTCAGCTGATCGAATGCACCTATTTCCACATCTACACACCATCAGCTGATTATTTCTATTTGCCTCACTTTATGAGCTTCACAACATGTACCTTGTACTGCAGAGTTTGCAACGTCACAAATAAATGGGGCCAATCTTCAGTCGGATGTGAATGTGTAATCTAACATTTTCAGTAAGAATAATGGACAAAAGGAGTGCAAATACAAATTCAATTTATTGAAATGTGAACCAAAAGTTAATCAAACATGTTTTAAATAAAAAGCACATATGGACAGAAGGTGTAAACCTATTAAATGTATAAGTAAACACATTTAGTCAAATAAAGTGACAGACAAGGCCTGATCAGGTGGTATCAGCTATGCATGGGCTCCTCGATCAGGCCTGGTCCTCCTCACAGAGGAAAGACCCTCAGTCCTCTCCGGCCAAACCAACAGACAGGACGTCCATCACACGGAGGTTCCTGAAGTCTCTGCAGCTCTCTGGACACCACGCTGTCTCAATCCCTCCACACTGAATATGAGAGGGGACAAATGAAAATAATAAATGCTTTAGACAATAAGAAATATAAAAGTGAACCGTTGAGTTGCTCAGTTCTTTTAGATTGTCAATACTATTACTGTATAACTAATATCCCAGGTTAAGAGGCACCTTCAAATAAAGATGGGTCTTTAAATACATTTTGTCTTTTGAATTGTTTGTCTAAAGTCAAGGATCTAGAACTGGTACTTATAGTTTTAATGGTACAGTCTGTTTATAATGCTGTTTGGAGGAGGCCTCACAGGTAAGAGCACTAACTAGCTACCATCACATGTACCTTAGCTTGACTTAAATGTATTAAACGTATAATTAAGTGATGGCAAAATATAAATAACTAATGTCATGCAAATATTAATATTTGCTTGATTCCAGTGTTGCATTTAGCACATTGCATACAAACGTTAAGGGATTTTAAGATTCTGAAGTATTATGCTAAAAACTCAACAACTTAGATTATTATTTATAGTTTTGCTGAATAGTTTCATGTCCGCTTACCTTAGAAAAGTAAAATGCGACGGCAGTGTGCAGATGGGGAGCATGTTAGCTTAGCTTCTTAGCTTGAACTAGCTCTGGAACTTCCAGCTCGGAGGCAGCAGGTCCCGCCTCGGCTCCGCCTCTTTGCCCCTATTTGGAGCAGGCGGGAGTTAGACTCTGACGTCACTGTCGAGCCGTTAGTGGCCGACTCCGCCTACTAAGGGCTTCTCGGCAACTCTGCAGAATCCTATGGGTGACGTCACGGACCCTACGTCCATTTATATATACAGTCTATGATCCCTCGCCATAAAACACGATGTCGCTGTAACTCCAATGGACACGGTCCGATCGCCCCCCAAACTTCGCTTGTATATCACCGGTCCATGCCTCAACAGCTTTACGCCAAATCTGAGATCTCACCATAGGCTGTTGCCATGGAAACGCATCCCTCGCCATAAAACACGATGTCGCTGTAGCTCCAATGGACACGGTCCGGTCGTCCCACAATCTTCACCTGTATATCACCTCTCCATGCCTCAACAGCTTTACGTCCAATCTGACATCTCACCATATGCCGTTTCCATGGAAACGCATCCCTCGCCATAAAACGGTGGCGGTTTTCTCTTTACTTCAGTGAAAATGCTCCAAACGGCCCAAAACTTCACAGGTTTGGTAACGATGCAGCCATCAACGCATCTAAGCGTATTATGGGATGTCATCAAATGCCGTTGGCATGGCGACAGATCATTCGCCATCAAGTTAGTTCAAAAGTTTGCAGTTCAAATATTCTGCTGCTTTTCCAAGCCTTTTTACTTTCTTTTCTTCTCTCATCACACATTCACATCAGTGTTCATGTATCATTTCAATCTAAATTCTTCACTTTCTTCTTACACATTACATTTCAGCATAGCAGTTTAGCGTCAGCTTTTCAGCATAAAGCATTCCCACTAGCAACTTCTTCAGGAATTGCATTCTCTAGTTATGTTGGTTGTTGTTTGTGGAAGCGCCAGTGAATGAGCCCCATTAACTGAGTTGTAAACATCACTTTAAATGGAAGATCCCCATAGCCCCCACCCACTCCATCGGATCGGCGATCTGTATCGGCCGATACTGATTCCGGCGATCGGCCCCAAAATTGGCGATCGGAGGATCCCTATTAAAAACTCACCTGTTCACCATGGCCTTTGACCCCTAACCCATCACAGTCCCCCTGCTTCCACTCCTACTGCTATTTATTTAATTTGTTTACTTTATTATTTGCCCCTTTTGTTTGTTGTTTGTTCACCGTGTAAAGCGGCCTTAGGTCCCTTGAAAGGTGCTATACAAATGTAATCTATTATTACTATTATTATCATTAAACTTGTTCTTAAAATTGTTTAAAGGAGACATGTCATGCTTTTCCGGTTATTACCCGTCCCCTTGTGTGTTATGAAGGTTTTTATGCATGTAAACGGTCTGCAGAGTAAAAAAACCTCAAAGTACACCCTGTAGCGAGTAAAACTCTAACACAGAAAAGACCTCCCAAAAACGCCTCGCTGGAACTTTCTCATGTTCTTCCATTTTCTTCCTGGACATTGTGACGTGTGAACCAATATGGTCTAGCTGCGGCCGCGGCAAGTACACGACACTACACGCCCCATACACGACACGCCCACCTGACACGATACTACGGTGGCTTAGAGACATTAGTGATCTCTAGTGTGCTGGGCAGTGTGGCGGCGGAGGGAGCCGAGGGCACCACCGGAGGAGAGGTGAGCGATGACAGCAGCATCACCGTGGTGCAGCTCCCCGCACAGACTGAGGGGACTTGTTACACGGAGCCCATCACCGGGGAAGCCTGCGGCGGGAGAAGGCGGTCTGCTCGGCCTGCCCTTGGCTCTGGGGTCCCTCCTTAAAAAAAGTCTCATCATACTTAATCCTAGACAGTAGCACATGGTATATATTGTACGACTTGTATTCGCTCATAGTCTACTGTGCCTTTCACGCAGACAATACAAGTGAATTTTGAAATGACAAATAGGTTTATGTTTCAAGTTTATTTGCATTAAAAACGTGTTTTTAAACCCTTCTGTTCAAATTTGATATTTTGTTTCTTAAAAGATTAAATCTTTAAAAACATGCTGTTTGCCATTTTTAAAGTTTGATGGAAGAAATTAAAATATAGGTCACTGACGTGGAGCTTTAGGCCTGCAATGCTTTCAATTTTTTTTTTGGTGTTTCAGTTTTGAGTGAATATGGATGTTAAATTCACAAATGAGTATGAATAATCTTGAACAAGAACAGGATCTTGAGCCATGATGTTTTTAAAGTACAGAAACATTCAGAATGCATGACGATTCCTTCAAAGGTTTTGTAATAGACCCCTAGTACTTTTAATTTATAAAGTAATAATAATACATGTGAATGATTGAACTCATTAGTGGCCTGACTGGCCCTCCTAATTTGGTCCTTAATGACCCCATGATGTGATTATGTATATCTTAAAACCTTTAACAACTATATTTAGATGTTCACAAATATCTACATTTATGTATAAATACATGTGTAGCAGTTAGACAAACATAATTCATAGATTATCTCATTAATACCTATTTTATATATTAAAAAAAGTTTACTAAACCACCGTTTGTTGACAAAATGATTTGGGTTGAAAGTTATACTGTTGTGTCTCAAACGGATAGACTAGGTTATTCATTTATTTGCCTAATAGTTGCTTAAAATGCTACAATAACATTTGCAATTCGTTTTTAATCTGCCATGTACGGTAATGTCTCTCAGCCACCGTAGTGTCGTGTCAGGTGGGCGTGCCGTGTCGTGTACTTGCCGCGGCCGCAGCTGGACCCTTCTCTGTGAACACCCAGTAGCCACGCCCAGAGCTATGACGCGATACGGTCATGCGGTACCCGGAACGAAATGGACCAATCCGTGGAGCTGTTACGTTACGTCCGCGGAGCCGTTACGATAAGCCCCGCTGATTGGTCCAAATTGACCAACAGACAGTTGGGATTGCGGCGAAATTCTCTCTGCAGACCCATTCTCACAGCGTTTATCAACCTTTTTCTTACTCAATATCAAGCCACACTTATGGTTTTTACTTCGGCTGTGAGTTTGTGTGTGCTCAGGACAGAGATGGAGTACTCAAGTCCTGGACTCGGACTCGAGTCGGACTCCAGTGTCGATTTTCGGGACTCGTGACTCGACTCGGACTCGCGCACTGATTGACGCAACTCGGACTTGGACTCGTGAATTCTCGCGCACGATGACTTGGACTCTGACTCGGACTTGTGAATTATTGCGTACGATGACTTGGACTCGGACTCGTGAATTTCCTCCCCCACGATGACTCGGACTCGACTTGTACATTGACGCTCCGACTTGGACTCGGACTCGAGCAAGTTTTCTCTGGAGTCTGATGTCCTCTATCCTGGCGTGTGCACCTGCGAGGCGAGTTCACGTACTGGGCCCCGCTATTCCAGTCTAAAGATGTCTAGAGACACACCCCGCATCGTGCTGTATGCTTTCACACATTCTGTTGTGTCTATCTAGTCTATTCTAGTAGACCTCAACAATGGAATTATGATCAGTGGTAATGGCCCTGACACCTCTCCTTTAAACTTTAGTTCCACCTGGAGTAAATTCACAAGCTACCCTGCAGTATACAAAGTCATTCAGACTAGCTGCACCTTTACCAGCTTTGAGAACACTTTGATGATCAATCATTATAAAACATATCATATATATTATTCTGAAATGAACCAATCTGCACAATCAGTACTTTTACTGTCGCTACTTTAGCTATATTTTGATGCTAATGATGTTATACTTTTACTTGAGTAACATTTTGAATGCAGGACTTTTACTGTAACAGAGTATTCTTACACTCCGGTACTTTTACTCAAGTACAAGATCTGAGTACTTTTCCCACCTCTGCAGGACACAAAAGGTCAGGATGAATGTGGGAAAGAATGGGTGGTACAACAGTGCCCATTGTTGGTAGCAGAACACCTAGGTGGTGGCTGATAAGCCCCCCCCCCTCCGCTACTCGCCGTTCGTTAGATGAGGCTGATCTCTATTTAATAAAGAAAGGAATTGAAAACACCGGAATCAAAAGTTATAACAATTATCTGAGTTTACTGGTAGGAAACAAAACACGTATACAAGTTTTACAGAGTACTCCGGACTTCAGGCTTGTGATGCGGTATATAGGTAGACTGACCAGCGAGTCAACTAACAAAAAGCACGGACTTCAGGTTTGTGATGCGGTATACAGGTCTCGAGACCAGCGTCAGCAAACAAGAAGTATTTTTACATACAAAAACAACAGTATTCATATCCATATTTTGGGGCGGAGATGTGTTGACTCCTCCTTCCCATTTTACTCCGAAGCGAATCAGAGAGTCCGTGGGGAGGAGCTGTCTGAGCTGCTCACTCCCCCAGGTGTCCTTACTGGTTGGATCCACCTCTGGCCTGGTCCAATACAGCGAATCAGAGTTCTGACCAGAACGTGAGATTCTGAAGTTCCACAAGGACAGAGACAATCTTATCTCTGCACCGGTATTCACTCCCTTATTTTCCCAACGAATATTTCACACAAACTATTCTTTCCCAGATAACCAAACATTGTACATAGATATAATGAGCCCAGAAAGAACATAATGATACCCAGAAAGAACCTTGAAAAGAACATGTCTGTGTGCTCTGGTGGAAGGAGGTATATGTGTGTGTAACAGGATCTCTGGGTCAGTGAGTTGTAAGTGAGAATACAATATCTATATATGTGATTACTTAAAACAGTTCAAACAATACATGTTCACTTCAATACAGTTTAGAACCATATCTGTTTACTTCACCATTCACAGTGTTTATTGCAGTATGACACAAGAGTGACTGAAGCTGCTGTTGGACAAGTAATCGAGGAAGGACCAGTCATTTAGCAGGAGCCCATAACAACATGTCTTCACATTCAGAGAGAGTCCTCTAGCAGGGGCAAAGGAGGACATTATGTCATGTTCTTATAGAGCCACAAAGTCCATGTACAGGCGGTTAGGGTGGATGGCTTTATCAAAACATTTCTTTTTAAAAAGCTCAGAGAAAGGGCGAGGGGATTACATCAGGTCGATTCATTATTAAAAAGGATGGACCAACAATGTTTTTTTCTGTTTGATTTGCAGGACTGTGAAGACAGACCAGTCTAAAATATAATGAACGCAGCCAGAAAGATTCACAAATCCTTTAAAAAAATTAAATGGTTCAAATAAATCCACACAGAAAAATGTGGTTTGTTAAAATAATTTCTTTGTATTCCAAAGTATTTTTTCTACATGCAGGCTTAAAGAATGTATTTAAATGACAAACTCCAAATATGCATTTGATGAAGAGGGCTCCTACTTGAATATAATTATGTGTAGATTTACATAAAAATGTTTGTAAACATCATTTTTCATAAATGGATTCAAGTGCTACTTGACTCCTCTTTTTAAATAGTGTTAAAAGTGCAAGAGCAACCCATTTGTTTTTTTGTAAAAAGAAAAACACATATATTAAGATATTCTCAGTAACATCAGTTCTGAATTGAGTTATTCATTACATTATGTTTCATTTAGCTGACGCTTTTATCCAAAGCGACTAACAATAAGTGCATTCAGCCATGAATGTTCCTCAACATTTCTTCATTCCTGGGGTTCATTTCCATGGTTACAACATGGGCTGTTGCTCTCTTTAAAGGAACAGCACAGTGTCAGAGTGGAGGCATCAGCAGGAGTAAGAACAGCATGGTGAAAGGTACGGTGTGAAGACAGAGGAGACCTCCGTTTAGGCTCTTAATTCAACACCCCCCAAAGAGAGTAATTAGACAGTGTATGCCAACACTAACAACGACCACTGAGCTCTTCCAATCACAGTGCACACTGCGTGAGAAAACATCAGCCTCAGCGTTATGCAGCAAAACTGAAAAATCATTACATGTTGGCTTTCATCTTATCTGCCAGGAATTTCAGAAGATATCTAATGTTTGTTTAAATTAAAGAAGTTTTTGTTCTTCATAGTTAAGCAACATAATATCACTAAAGCATGCCTGGAGAAATAATTTATTAAATTAACTTTGAACCAACGTAAATGAACCACATGATGTGTTTGACACAACGTCATGGAAGGCGTGATTAAAAAAACAGCCACACAACTCCCAGCTTCATTAGAGGACCATAACTAGTTCTGATGTTAGCACATTCCTTACAATTTAGAAGACCTATCACAATGTATACATTTGCTTCATCTTCACCTGTAACAGACACCCTAAAGTCTCCATAGAGGACCTCAGCCTGACTGGATTCAGCCCACGTGATGTACCCGACAGTGACGTGTTGCTCACTGTAATAACGTTAGAAATTATGCTAAAAACAGCTGCTAGCCGTCTCGGAGTACACTGCACTATAGACATTTAAAAAAATATATAATCTCAAAACCTCTTTCTTACTGTCCCCCTTTGCTGTATTGCTGTTTTCGGAATAATCAGATGTATGTGTGACTCATACCGCTGCTACTGAGAGGGAAACCACACTTTGAATTGAAAGTATTGCCTTACTCTGTGCAGACAGATAGATTTTTTGTATTTATTCAAAGTTTAACAGATGGTATTTAATATATTTATAAGTGAAGGTCATAGATACCTGCTGACAGAGCGACAGAAGTTCCTTTCTTTAAGACACAGTAGGAGGTGAAGTAAGTCAGGAGGAAGACGATACAGAGTGAGGAGCCTGGATAGATGACAGGAAGGGACGGGCAGTGAGAGGGAGAGAGAAGTGTCCAGGAGAGAAATATGAGAACACGTCAGTTTGTTCCACCGTTTATTTTTTTTCTGATTTGTCACTGCAGTGGCCGGTCCCTGGAGAGAGAGGGAGATGGGAGATGGGGGGGGGGGGGGGGAGTAAAGAGACACTGCGAGATGCAGGATTTGATCTCGGGGGACCAGCCTCTGGGCTTTCAGAGACAAACATTAATAATGAAACGCTAATTCCCTATGTCCTCCTTTCCTTCACTCCCTCACTGTCTCTCTGTCCTTTTCTCTCCGTGGATCCATGGTCACTTTGATGTCTCTGAATCTTCTTTTCTTTATACACACTTTTTTTCTCACCCACTTTCTTTTTTGTACCAAACACAAGCTCTTATTGCAGTTCCATTTATTAACTTATACAACATAGCACTACGTGTGTGTGTGTGTGTGTGTGTGTGTGTGTGTGTGTGTGTGTGTGTCACAAACAGCACTGCTGCTCCTGCCGGCCCTTTCTTTCTACATTTCAAAATAGCTATCATTTATAGTTTTCATCTCATTTCATTACAAATCATTTAGATATTTCAGACAGCACTTATTCTTTCATGGGGTCACTTCATCCTTTGCCTATCCATAAAATATTTCAGAATAAAATCATTGTGTTTACTGTCAAGGAGTTATATCCACATATAAATGATACAGGGCTTTTATTTTGAAACTTTAAAAGAATTTTTCCTTCATGTCTGACAATTGAGACAATGAACCCGAGGTAGCCAACAAGTGTGTGTCCTAACCCAACAGAAGGAGGAAGTAAAGGAGAGAACAGCACTGTGTCTCAACATATCTCCTCTTTACTGACCACTATGTAAGAAAGTGGGAACAGAAGGAAGCCTGAGACAGTAGACCAAAGAGTGTGACAGATTCCTCAGGAGCAGGAAGGTCAGAGAGATACTGATTTATGGCAGCAAAGAAAGGAGTCAAGTGTGTATACTCATTTCAAAACAAACGGGGAGACAATCACAGAGAACAGGTGTGATATCTTCTTTGTTTCTGTCTCGACTAATAAGGGGAACATTGCAATAATTCAACCTACAAGAAATGCATTTACCTACATTATGTTTTCTGCCTACATTTGGAGGTCTAAAACTAAATATAAAAATTATCTCAAAATAGCAAATCATTTCCCACTTCTGCATGCATTTATTGTGTCAACATTAAAATACAATCACACTATTTTTTATTTTCACTCCTAACAAATTGTCTTACAATATTGAAATACAATGGGAGTCATTTGACATTTTAATTTAAATGAACATTTCTGCTTCATGGTTGATTAAAGTCAAATGTGGAAATGAAAAAAATAATAGCCGTTTCCAGGAGTAAATGAAAGTGCATTTTCAATTTTAGATTCAAGCAACCTTTCAAGTTCCAATAATTGGGCCTGGAATGGCCTATTGAAAAGTTGTATTATTGGAGAGGTCGTCAAGATTACTGCAAGTTTTTGTTTTTGGGGGGGGGTTGAATATTGCAGCACATTTTAGTTCAGAGGGAACAATAGCAGCTGAAAGCTGTTGATGACTGTGATGATGTGTAGCTATACAAGGTGAGTTTAGAGACACACTGAAAAAACTGAAACGTTGACTTTTATTAAATGTATTATTTCAACAGATACAGTAACTCTATTAGGTTAGTTGAACCTAATATTTTGTATTTAAACATAATATTACTGCTTGGGTTTACTGGATATGCTATTCATTATTTTTGGTATAGTATGATAGCTTAGAATTCTTCAAGATATATTTTTAGTTTATCTGATTTCACCTGTATATTTGTAATTCGATAGCGAGGGCTGACGCCTGTACAGTTAAAGCTCCTTCACAGAGCGCCTGCAGATCTTTTTTCCCCGGGTCGCTGAGGGTGCTGGCGTTGTTCGTTCGCTGCTCCTCCGCCCCAAATCTTGTTCTTTAGTCCGCTAGCTAGCTAGCATTACCCGACCTAGCTGATGCTCCTCGGCTCCCCGAAGTCTGCTGAGCTAACATTTCTGTCTCCACCCTAACTCCGCGGCTCGTCTGAGTCTTCCCATCCCGCTGCGATCAGCCGGCTTCCCCGCTGACATCGTCTCTCCCTGCCGCCTACAGCCGGTGGCTATCAAGCTAGCTAACAAGCTAGTAGGCTGGTCACCCGGCTCCCACTCTGCACCAGGCTGTCAGCCCCTCCTACGATTCTCCTCCGGAAACCACTAAAATTATTCTCCTGATATGCTGTGGATTATCCTTCTGATTCTACCTGGACTCACACCGCTCCTTCTTCCACGGTCATCCGGCTCCTGGTCTCTGCTGCCCGGGTCCCCAGCATTAGCTAGCTCCGTGCTAGCGCCACTTCACCGGATCATGCCGCCGCTCTACTCCCTGTCAGATCTCCACTCCTTTAATAACCGCCTGCCTCCGGACTGCATGGACATCCTCGCCAACACACTCTCACTCCATAAACGTCCAGGAGCGACGCTTGGTCAGGGTCCCGAGGCGTGCAGTTGTGACGCTCCGAGGCTCCTTCAGCTTCATAAACAGACGCAAAGAGCTTTCAACTGATTGCAATGTATTCCCATCTGCGGCGGGATTTGACGCTCATGGAAGCACGGCATTCGTTTGTGTCGGAGGCCGTTAAAGGCAATGTGAGCGTCCATTCCCATTGGATAACGGAGAATTGTACACCCGGAAGTAAGTATTCCCCTGTCGATTGATTTGACAGTGATATCTGCACTACTCATCAACTCAAAAACACCAGATTATCCTTGTTAATTAAACGACATTGATAGGTTTTAGTGTACAATGCTTTTGTCACGTTTTCCCCTTCAATTCTGAGAAACAAGTCGTTTTCTATGAGTTTTGGATGGCCGAAGACATTACATTACCCACAATCCTCTGTAGCAACCATAGACTGTATATTGCAACAGGCAACAGCTTCGGTTCATGTTCATTTGCAAACTCTTCAACTACAACCGTAGTTATATTTAAAAACATGTTAGAAGGCCTCACAAAATACTTTAATGTAAATTTAAATTTAAATGTGAAGGAATGTGTGTATATTAACTGTGGGTTTTTCTCTGGAAGTTTTTCCTTGTACGATGTGAGGGTCAAAGGACAGATGATGCAGTTTTTCTCATACTGATATTCCGCTATGCACGCTGGGATTTGGTGTTTATGCGATGTGAAATCCGAAAACATTTAAAAAAAATGTAATAATACATTATTCCGAGTGTGCTTGCTTTTCTCTTTGAAAGTCATCACATAACGGCATTGTAATACACGTTTCGGCTGCATTAAATATGACATATCTGCCGTAGTTAACTCTATTTATAGAGCCCTGATGACAAGACTTCTAGACAAACAGGAACTGCCGCCAAAACTGAAAACTTGACGTGGATCTTAAATATATCAGCAATTAAACAACATCTTACATTTCTTTTCACACAATACGTCTCCTTGCAGTATCAATACTAATTCGGCTGACTTTTATATTTGATCCAATTGGTAGATAGGCTGTATTTACGCCATCACGGTGCACAGCTGATAGAAAGGGACACCTACTGGTTAAAGCACGTTATTGCATTTTATAATTGTATTATTAGATATTAATAGGATCCCTATAAAGTATATTCATTACTCGTCGTTATTCTCTACTAATAGTTAATTAAAGACTGTATATAATGACTATTTTGCAGAATCCCATTCAAGATTTCAAGATTTTCTAAGGTTTATTGATATATCATATTATACACAACTACGGTGTAGTTATGCAATGAATGAAAAACTTGGGTCGCAGGTTCCTCAACAGTGCATTACAAGACATCTATCAATATGTGTGTACCTCCACCATTACATTGTCATATTCTGCACATTTCTTATACTATCTACATACATCTTATAAGAGTATAATACATATGTATAATATCAGTTAAAATAAGTGCTTAAACATAGTTAACATTGCAGGAAAGCAATATATTAGACGTTAAGTACTTTGTCAGGCTTAATATTTATCTGTATACAAATGTCACTGTGTGTGCTGTGTGCTCTGCATGTGTGACCATCAGAGAGGGTTTCATCCCTCTATATTCATCTTCTATACCCCCAAAGCTTTTCTCTTATTCAAAAGAAGACCTTAACCTAAAGCTGGCTACACACCAACCCGATTTTGGGAGTCAGAGGCCGTCAGAGGCAGTCGGGCATTCGGATAATTTCTAATTACTATTAGATCTGGCCCGCCGGTATATTGCACGCACACCTTCACTCAATCCTGAGGATTTCCTCAGCTCAGAGCCTGACCCCAAACATTGATGAACTTGCACCCAAGATGAGATGCCAAGTATCTGGCTTGAACTAGCATCACAGAGCAGCACACTGAGTTTCCATGGATGTTTCCTTCTGCACTTTTTTTCTTGCAACAACAGGGCATGTTTTTTTTTTTAAGGGAAATAGTTTTGTTGAAGCTGTTGTTGGCCTGTGGAAACATGTACTCATAAGAAATGACTCTGGAGAAGCTGCAGATAGAGCCATAAGAAATGAATGCAACTGATTATTTAACGTTTAATGTTGTTTTTATCGGCAATAATTTAAGATTTGTTAGTTCTAGGTTTAATATGTGCAATAAGTTCATTTCAATACGTTTTGCAATAAACATTGAACCAGTCCGGCCCTCGACTAGTACCCATTTTTAAATTTTGGCCCACTGTGTATTTGAGTTTGACACCCCTGCCTACGGCATATCATCCAACCTCCTCAATAAACTCCAACATATCCAGAACTCTGCTGCCCGCCTCCTCACCCACAACCGCTCCCGAGACCACATCACTCCCGTCCTCCAGAACCTCCACCATCCGTCAAAGAGTCGACTTCAAAGTCCTCCTGATTACTCACAAAGCCCTCAACAACCAGCCCCCCCCCCCCTACCTCACAGACCTGCTGCACCACCACACCCCTTCCCGCAGTTTTTGTAGTATAGCTCATTATGCTACACAAGCAATTCATGACAAAACAGAGGCAAACAAAGGTAGTTATCTATCCATACTTCTTCTACTCTTCCTATAATATTGTTCATAAGAGTGATTTGCTGCAATTTCAACAGCATGCAATTCTACGTACTATCCTGCTCTACAAGGAGACACTTCAAAGATTATTTATTCTCATTATGCACAGGGTTGCAAAATGAGAAGTTTTTGTAGTATAGCTCATTATGCTACACAAGCAATTCATGACAAAACAGAGGCAAACAAAGGTAGCAGTGCCTCCCTGTCGTGCACTTTCTTTCAATCTGCATCAGAAGGAGTGTAAACGGCAACAACAACAACAATTGTTCTTTGGGCAGTTTCTGAACTCACATTGCTGGGTTAGCCTATGTATTATGTTAATCATCTTATCTGTCTAAAACCGATCATCAACCTGAAGCTTGCTGGGTAGTGGTCCATTTCAGAATAATATATATGATATGTTTTATAATGATTGATCATGAAAGTGTTCTCAAAGCTGGTAAAGGTGCAGCTAGTTTGAATGACTTTGTATACTGCAGGGTAGCTTGTGAATTTACTCCAGGTGGAACTAACACTTGATTATATTTCACACCATTAATCCACATATGTAAAGTAACTAAATTAAATAAATGTAGAGGAGTAAAAGTCCACCATTTACCTTGTAGTGGAGTAGAAGTACAAGGTAGCATTACATTGAAATACTGAAGTAAAGTACAATTCTCTCAAAATGTTACTTGAGTAAATGTACTTAGTTACTTCACACCACTGGCATTTAGTCATGCTGAACTAAATATGGTGTTTTAGAGTGAATTTAAGCAAACAGCATTTGTCATTTGGAGCTGTCATAAGTGGTGTTTTTCACGACCCTGTTACTCTGTGCCATTGACGCATTGTTTTTTATGATTTGGTTTTATTGATTTGCAGCCTCTACGATAACAATGAGGTACTAATTGAAGACAATGAAAAGCATGTGTTACCATGACACCCTACACTGTGTTCAGATGCAGACGACCTTGTTGATTGCTGTTGTTTGTTCGTCTTTATTACATTGTTTTCATCTCTCAGCATCTTCTCTGTGATTTTTTAACTTTTTAACCTCTGCCTTTGTCAATTGTATCCCTTTTTCTTTTCTTCTGATAAGCACAGATGTAGGGTAGAACATTTTTTAACAAATCATGAAGGGCAAAACAATGTTCAGCAAACGATGCCCAGTCCCAAATGGATATATTTGCAGACACTAGTGCAAATATATTAGTGCATTAAGCAGGAGAGGATACAATATTAAAGTAGGTTATATTAACAAACACATTGATACAAAAATAAATGATGGTAAATGATACAATTATTTCTTGAAATTGACCAGCTCACATTTCAAAGGAAGACACAAATGCCAGGGCAGATATGTAATTTTGAAGATAACAGAGGCTAGAAAAACAACCACATGTATCTGATTTAAAATGTACATATCATATACAGTAAGCAGTGTGAGTGTCCTTTAATGCAGCGGTTTTCAAAGTGTGAGGCGCGCCTCCCTGGGGGGGGGGGCGCCAGAGAGCTTCAGGGGAGGCGCAGCGGGAGAAAAAAATAACGAGAAACAGTGAAATCTAGCTAGTTAACTTCAGCTAACTTAATGTGAGCGGCAACATGAATAGATTTTTTGTGAAGTTACCTAAAGTGAGAGAGGAGACGGCGTCTGGCAGAAAACGTCACTTGCACACTTTTGGCTGTCTGTGGAGACCGAGTTCCCCCACATCGCCAAAATGGCTGTAAAAGTGCTCATTCCCTTCACCTCCACCTACCTGTGTGAGTGCGGGTTTTACACATTGACTTTGATCAAAAGCAAGTACCGGTCAAGGCTGCAGCCAGAGGATGATCTGTGTTTATTCCTGTCTACATTGCATCCCCGCATCATCCGCCTGTGCGCATCAAAGACGCAGACTCATTGTACCCACTAAAGTAGGGGTGAGTGTAATAAGGAGGCAAAGTTGACGTTCAGGTGCCGTTTACACGAGGACAAAATGGCTTGTATCTGCATAGTTTCTCTTACGTATAGCCCTATTATTTACACGAGGCCGAAAGAAACAGACCCCACAAACGATAACGGGTCCCAAGGTGGATAGATTTGCAAACGAAACTCTCGGGGGGGTCAAACGAGTCCGTGTAATCGCCTCTATACGAATATTTCCTGAAAAAATAACGATAGCCCCGCCTCTCCTGCTCACTGCTGTAGCATGGTCTGTAGCATAGTGCTACTGCTACTGACCATGCTACAGATGTTAGTACAACATCTACAGCTCGACCATGCTACAGATGTTAGTGCAAAATCTACAGCTCCTCTCCCACAACCATCAGCAACAAGTGGACATGGAGAATTACATGAACTACTGTTGCTAAATCCACCACGGGGCATAAACAGAAGGGTAGCCATGGCAACATTGCTCCGGGCCATGCTCCGGGGTCTTCTTCACTGCTTTTGGTGTATTTTGTGGCGGAAGTTACAGCGCCACTTACAGTCCCGGCATATGTACTACAGCGTGTCCAGCGTTTCCAGCGGTCTCGTTTGAACAGACACGTTAAATGAAACGAATGCATGTGAACGGAAGACTTTTTTGAAAGCGCATACTGTGCATAAACGCAAACGTTCCCGTGTGCATATGGCCTCAGTGTGTTGCCGGGAGCATATGTGAACCGCTCTTTCGAAATCAGTCGGAAGTCGCAACGGCTCATTTAAAAATAAACGTGGATTTGCGTAAAAAACTCTTTTTTCGGGGTTCGGGTGTTTTGTTTGATTTTAATTAAACAAAGTCTTGGCTTTCAGAATATTAAACTTGTTTCGGCAAATTTAGATGATAAATACAACTATGAAGCTTGTAACGGCATAATTACAAGCGGAGAACGGAGTAACTTAACGTCACAGCAGGCATAACAACAGCCGGTGTTTCTCGTGAGTGTTTTCCCCGGGAAACAAACACAATACACACAAACGCAAAAATACACAAACACACACACACACACACACTCGCGAGCTTCCCCCAGACCAGTAATCCAAACGGAAATATTTTCCCTCCGGACTATTTTGATGATTTGCTCCGCTAATAATCAATCAGATCGATGGATTCCAGAGAAGAGGAAACTTTGAAGGCCTTTTCCTCAAAATGATGACTCGGTGACAGTCATTATATAATGTGACATATCTTGCTTAATATTTGGAGTACAAAAACAATCCTGATATCATTAGAAAGCTGGGAATCTCCTCTTTCCAACAGTGTATCCAACTCAAAATGTGTCTTCGGGTCAATGCGACTGATTTCAATAGAGCAGGTCACATATAAGGAAATGTTAAGAATGTTTAAAATATATGTTCAAAACATAAAGATAAAAAGGTTTAAAAAAGTTATTGTTTAATGTTTTAAGGAGGTGACGCTACTCAGCCAATCAAATCGGTGCAGTCAGTGAGTCAGCACAATAGATTCAAACACACACACAGAGACGAGACAAGAAGACAGAGTAATTTCAAATGACGTGCTCAAAAAAGAGAAAGGTAGACAGAGAAAACAGAGCATAATGACATGTTCTCTCACTGGACCTCTTTGAAATGCAATTGAATACCCCTGCATTATAGCAACAACAACAATAATAATAACAATAGCAATAATAATTGGGAGGGGGCAGGGGGGGCGTGGCTGTTCTTATGTTCTCTAAGGGGAGGCTCACCTTCCCACACTTTGAAAACCCCTGTATTAATGTATGCAGTGATGGTTCCTGTGAATAATATTGTTATGTGACAATGTCTGTTTGTGTTCCTCAGGTGGGAGGGAAGGACAACCCCGCTGTGGACCCCATCATCCACGGCCTGAAGGGAGTGGTGCATCATGGTAGGAGAGGCTGTAGTGGTGATGTTCTGAATGTGTTTGCTGGATATCCATCATGCCTAAACATGAACAGATCCTTGATCATCATGTCTATATTCCAGCTACAGAACTGCTCATTATTTGGCAATGAATCCTGTCAGCTCATAGAAATAGAAACTTTATGTTGCAAAGGTGTCTGACATTAATGATGATACAAATGTTCCTATCATATTGTAAAGAAATGAGCATACAAATGTTTTATATTAAGTTTGGTTGTCTACTTCCACTATCCCAAATGTTTACAACAATGTTCAAACCCAGAGAAAAGTGCAGTTTTAATGAAGGAAACAAAGTGCTAGATTTGGTCGTCTGTAATGATGGGGTTTCCCTTTGAGCCTGACTCAGCCTCGTGCTAGCCTGCAATTCAATCAGGAGAGACTTCATTTTGTTTAAAGAACATTTATTGATACATGCGCCATATGATAAATGTTAAGTCTTTGGCGATTAGACCCCGATCCTGAAATCGTATATCTAAAGGGGGAAATGCAACCGTCAGAGTTCCCGTTAGAAAAAATGTGTGCCGGTCACCCTGTCCGTTATGATTTAAATCTTCCGGACAAAATTGGAAAGTTCCCGGTCAAAGGTCTTCTTTGTTATTTATTGAGCTTTAAAACAAATTGATAACAACTCTATATTAAGAATGAAATAATCAAGGCATGCAGATGTATCTTTTATAGAAAAGTAACTTTTAATAAAAGTTCAAACAAGTTCCGCCAATATCGTGCGTAACGGAAAATAAATAAATATATATTACGCAAGTCATAATATAATAAACAAAAAACCCATGTTCTTCAGCTTTAGGCCTACATATAGTCAGATAAAATAAAACATAATAATTATTATTTGTTCACAAACTAAAAGAGTATAGGCCCGTCGTGAGTATTTTAATAAAGGCTCGCAGCTGCCGACTTGTTATCAAATAGCCTTTAAAAAAATGGTAATACAAACTCTTTGACAAAACTAGAGCAAAATGCCTAGCTTATGATGTTTTAGCCTACTTTCTACGCTTTTTCAGACCTGTGAAGTGGGTAGCTGCAGATTTAAAATCAAAGGTCTCTCCACAACTAGCAACGCGCATGAGCCGTGTGACCTTGTTCTCGCCAAGCCGACTTCGCTGCGCTGTTTTGATTCTGTTCTGTAGAGAGAATCCTCTCTCTGCCGGCACACTGGAGACAGGGATCACGCAGGCTATCTTGGCCAGTGTGGCCCACTCAGGATAGATGTTGCCGAAATCTCTTATGAGGACTTCGCAAGCCGTTAAGAAATGCAAGCCTCCGTATCTGCGGAGCGCTGTCATCACGGTGATGTCATCTCTGTGCGTGCTTGTGGCATCAATGAGAGAGGCACTGGCTTGCGCTGAGTCATCCTTGCTGGCAATCCCTTGGCCAAAATGACTAATAATGGTTCTGAGGGCTGGTTCAGCGTATATTTGAAGCGCTGAAGGGACGGAGAAATAATACATTGTTTTATGTAACGCAAATAAATACATTTAAATAACTTGTGACACAATTTTAGGAAGGCTTATACTTACCACTTTGTGCGTTTGGGTATCGGGATGGGTTCAGAAGAACGTCAAAGCTAGTGATAATACTCAGGGACTCTTCAGGAAAGCGGTTGTGTAAAGCATCTATAAGATGTGTAATGTAGCGTATGTGGACATTACTGAAAGCCTGCCGGGACCGGTCATCTGCGTGTGTGACATTCACATCCCTGTACATGCCATTTTGGCAATCTGCCTGAAACCTCTCTTCTTCGGGACCGGGGGCGTCCCTCAACTGTGTGAGTGCCGCACCTGATCCGTGATCCATTGGTCGGATTGTGGCCAGATTGACATCCTCTTTCTGGAAAACCAAATTCAGTTTGGTCATAACAGGTAGCACATCAGCCAGTGCGTGAGTCCAGGCGATAAAGCAGTATGGCTGGATTTGACCAAGGATGCCTTTTGCTTGGGCATTTTCTCCAACAGCCTGTTCATGTAGCTCCATCACCAGAGCAGGCCAGTTTAGCTTGATACCCTCCACTGCCCTGTGCAAGGATAACCAGCGGACAGCACACGGCTGCTTTAGGCTTTTCACATCTTCATCCTCGAGCGCTGCTGTCAATTGACGGAGGCGATTGGTCCTGCTGGCTGAGTGCTTGTAAAATGAGTACACAGAGGATACTGTGCGCTTGTAAACTCCTACTTGGTTCACAGCTTTTGCAGAATCTAGCGCGGCCAGCGCAGCTCGGTGGGCAACACAGTGCACCTGAATGCAAAACGCACTCTCTCTCTTCAGAAGAGCACCAACTCCAGCACGTTTGCCCATCATTACACTAGCCCCGTCTGAGCCCAGGACAATGACCCTTGACAGTTTCACATCCCTCTCGCGGAGCACCTCATCCACCTTGTCAAATATACACTGTGCTGTCCCGGAGTGCACGTCAGTTTCCCAAAAAACACATCTCCACTTTTCCTTTAATTTGCAACTTGGCGTATATTATCAGCTTTTTGTCCACAGTGATATTAACCGTCTCGTCATGGATTATTCCGATAAAGTCACTCTTCTTTAGTCATCAACGGAATCACCGTGCAGGTAAATTCCATCACCTGTGACAAAATCAGGAGCCTTCACTTCTCTTAGTAGGTCAGTCAATCATACTGATTACCTGCAATGTCGTTTTTAGCCATGTGAAACACTACTTGTAGCTGAGAACATCGCTTCATGTTGGAAGCTTCATTCGCCCTCTCACAGTGGCCTTTCATTGCGGTTTCTTGTGGTATTGTGTTAACTGACAAAATGTGCTCATTGCTCTGATTGTGCTCAATAAGCGCAGAGGCTCTCATATTTGTTGCTCCTTTGGTGATCCCGTTCTTTCTCCCCGACTTCTCGCAGTGTGAGCAGAACATAATTTCTTCCCCATCTATAATGTCGCACCTCAGCCAGGTGAATTTATCTTTCCATTCGGGTCTGAACGTGCAGGTGTTTTTTTTTGTCCGGGGCCAAGGCATCTGCGGTCTCATTGACTGCAGGCGGTATCGCCGTCTCATTGTCGGCATTATCATCATTAGACCTGCTTGGTTTCAAAAACATATTTTTAAGCTTAGCTTGTTTTGCCATGTCAGATTTTTCTCATCTCTCTGTCGTCCTGTTGTTATTGTGCGCCCGCTTTATCTTACTGAATGAAACAAATGTAACGGGTTCGTTCCACATTACGCCTACCGTGGCCTACAGTGCGTTTGCCTATTAACATAAAAAAGGATTAATTTAAAAGAACAAACAACAATCTATTTATTGTTTATTTGAATACACTTTATATTGCGCTAAGGGCAAAATATTTTGACCGGAGAGATTTAGATTTGGCGGGCTTCCGCATATTTTACCGGTCATAGTCCGGTAATTACCGGCTAACGGGAACTCTGGCAACCGTGAGCATATAGGAAACCCCCTCTGTGGTATAGACACTGGTGATGACGATGAAGATCTGGATTTGATGAGGAGATGGGATGAAGAGGAGGTGTGAGGAGGTCTTTGGATTAGCTCTCCTGGCACTTTACATGATGACAGGAGGTGATGGGGTGGGGGCGGGCCCCAGCATGAACACCTGAAATCACAGCTGACTGCAGGAGAGAGGAGAACCATTTTGGCTGCAGCACAATGATTGGCTGCTGGAGATTGAGTTGAAATGTAATTGGTTAAAGAGAACGCCCGTGATGAGCTGATTATATGCAGCTAAGGAGTGATATACCCAGTCTTCCTGAAAGAATTTGCGCTGAGCTTCATGAAACTGTCACAAAGGGATGTTTTATCCGGTTTTAAGCCACATTTTTAAGGTTAACTTATAATATCTTGTGTGTTTTTAACGACATGCTAAGTTTCAGAGGAACAAGCTGTGCAGACATGCACATGCAGCTGCATCAAAGATGTTTCATGTGAAACTGATTCATTCATTAATATTACTGGTTGTAATCAGGGGGTTCGTTAGTTTTGGAGAGGAGGACACTTCTGTGGGGGTGGGGGCAATCACAACAATATTCACGAAACTGTGTCTCAGGGCTTCTTAACATTTAACAACCTATTAATGTTTCATACCCACTTAACGGGAAGAACCTCAGCTAACTGACCATATGAACAATTCCTACCTAAACAAAACACAAGTCTAACGCCAAGCCTCTCTGAATTAGCACTAAGAGAAAGAGTGCAAACGTACTTAGCACATAACTCACGTTAGCTATCTTTTATACTTCATCGGATCTGCACAAACAAGATATCATCTGAAAGCTGAGATTCCACAGATTCCAATGGTATAAGTATCATCACTGAGAGGTGTTTTTTTTCTTTCTAAACCTCTCTAAAAAGGTCAAATCTCACTTGTTTTGCATCAATCTTGATACAGGGTACTTATTATATGTTATAGTTTGGATTACTAAAGGTTTTAGTCTACTATCCCATCATTCAAGGGTGATTTTCACTATAAGTAATGGGTTTTTTTTTGGACGGAAACTATAATTTACATTTTTTAACTATGTTCAATCTGAATTTACTTTAAAATAAAAACATCTATATCGATTCTGACTTTTCTACATCCAGGTGTATCATTGCTTTGAGAAAAAAGATTATTAATTTACCCCTTTTAAAAGATATAGTCATTTGTTCTGGGCATGTCATTTTCGAGCCTGAGACCTGAAAAACAGGCTCAGGGCTCAACAGGTTAAAGTCTGAATAAGTCCAGAACTGAGTGAAGACAGGCTCTGCATAATATCTCAACTGTAAATTTGCTTTGCTAATTTCCCTCACTTAACCCCCCCCCCCCAAAGGGTCCCGCTCACCTTGCAACAACAGTATGGCTTCAGAGTGAATTTTAGAGCTTCGGCATACACAAATAAAACTTTGATAAAACCCCACTGCATGATACTTGCACTTTATCTCGAGCTCAGCTGTCTTGGAGAAACTACTCCTCCTCAATAATTCATCTAACACAAAGACCACTCAAGTTCAATCAAGGCCACGCTCCCATCTGTCCCACCGGGAAGGTGCTCAGCTAATTTGCTCTGTCTCTGCCAGTGCTACTCCACGGAGCAGCGGGGGGTTAAATCTTTCACAGCGCTCTCCCCTCTTGTTGGGCTTGTCTGGCGGACATGCACAGGTCTGACTCCTCTGTCTTTGTACCTCATGCCTTGTTGCATTTTACATAAAACCTCGCTGGAACAAATGCCCTCTGACTAGTTAGCTAGTGAGCAGCTCAGAAGCATCCCTGTATAATCAGCCTGCTGAGAAACTGAGTCTGATTTACATAGGCGAGCCATGAAAGGCTTCAGCAGCGAAGAGAGGAGCACATTGTCTTCACAGGGAGAGCAGGGACATGGATGCAGATGCAAAGACTGGTAATGATGTGTTGGGATGATGGGAATGATGGGAGGCCATCGTGAGGAGGGGGGTGGGGGAGTACAAATGCTTCATGCTTTTAATAGAGAGGCAAAGTCCCTCCCTTTCCGGTGGAACACATGGGACCTTATTTCGTCAAAATTATGTATTGAAGTCAATGGCGAGAGAAAATGTATCTTTCGATCCCGGTTGAATTGTGCCATGAATTACACATATGATGTTTGTCAATCTTAAAAAATCATGTCCAAGTCAAAAAAGTCACAGTTTGTCGTAAAATTGTTGAAATATAAGACTATGAAAAATACACAACTAGAAAGACTACAAATCCCAGAGTCGCGTAAGTGATTGTTTTCCTCCACTAAATATAAGACATAGCTAAGATAAGATAACTTTAACAAGATGCCTGTGTGCTTAGTACCAGGTTGTAATCATACCAGCAATGGGTCTTGCTCGTTCTTTCACTTCCCGTCTGATGAAAGGACCAGGAGTGGCTGGATCAAGTTAGCTACCTAGCTAGTAGCAAGCACGTTAGTTAGCATTACAGCCTTAGCCTTGTCATTTTTATTATCCTTAACATGAAGTAACATTAAGTAACCCAAAATGTTAAACAGTAAGAGTAGTAGTCATATTTCGTGAACCCTTTGGTCCGGTGTGATCATTCTATAATACACCGTTTAATGCTCCGTGTGTGGCAAATCCTGATTTAGTGAATCAATATTTTTCCCACCCCTACTGCCCGTGCAGCGCTCCTCTGCCCTGTCGGCAGCCACAGCACCGCTCCCTCTCTCACTCGCAAAACTTTGCACGAGGCTACTCGTGGGTTCGTCTTGTGGCTTGTATATGTTTGGCATAATGTCATCTATTACTGTCTGTCATCAGAATGCCCAGGACACACATCAAAACACACTGGCAGGTCACGCGCATAGCGCGGGAAGGCTGGAGTGGAGCTGTCATTTTATGAAAAGTAATTAACCTGTTAAGCCCGGTTGCCCCCACGGCCGGGGCAGACGCAACATCTTGCAAGAAACAGCGTCTCGGGGCTTCTTAACATTTAACAACCGATTAATGTGTCATACCCACTTAACGGGAAGAAACTCAGCTAACAGATTATATTAACCATTTACCTAAACGAAACACAAGTCTAACACCAAGCATCTGAATCAGCACTTAGCAAAAACGGGCTAACGAGCTAACAGCTACTTTAGCACATAACTGGCAAAAGCGATCTTTTCTATGTCCTCCTATCTGCACAAACGACATATCACATGAAAGCTGAGATTCAACAGATTCCATATGTATAATCACTGTACGACCAAAACTCACTGAACTAGCAGCCAGTCAGTCTTTGCAATGTATTGACATTTACAGGAGAAAGTCGTATCTCCGGTAGTTTCACGTTTTCCGCCATTTTCTTTGTTTACCTGCTGCTCCTCTCCGTGCAACAAATATGTCACGGTCTTCTTCTTTTTGTTTATTAACAGCGGTTGGCAACCAGCGTACATATTGCAATACCGCTTCCCAGTGGCGGCGCTAGGGGATGATTACTTGGGCTCAAGCCCCTCATGTTTTCTGAAAAGCCCCGAATGTTTCACTTAAAGTTTTTCGTTTTTTTAAAAACGTCTCGTGAGTAATGTGCAGTACCAGAGTCCAACAGAGAGGCAGCAGCTGCGGGACAGTAGCCTGTGTACTGCGTAGCCTTCCCTTCCCTGAAGAAGAAGTGATCGTTCGTTAGCGTGAAGAGTCTGCTTTATGCGCTCTGCAGTAGAGGCTCCGGCGAGTTCACAGTTCATGAGCGTGCACCATTAGCACCATCCCCCCCCCCGTCAACAACAATTGGATCTCCTACAATACTAAATCCGCCACTACCGCTCCCTAATGCTCCGTGTGTGGCAAATCCTGATACTTAACTTTAGTGAATCGATATTTTTCCCACCCCAAATGCAGCGCTCCTCCAGCCTGTCGGCAGCCACAGTACCGCTCCCTCTCTTATGCCCCTTTCACACCGGCGCTTTTCCAGCTCCGGCTCGGAGCTGGAGCTGGAAAAGCGCCGGTTTTTCCTGTTCACACCGCAGCGGCGCCGCGTCATAGCTCCGGAATGCGGTTCACTTCCAGCTCCAAAAAATTGCCGGTCTAGAGGCAAGAGCTTCGAAGCTAGAGGCGGCGTCGCTTACGTCTCTTACGTCGAGGCGTGCAGGAAACTAAACCCACCTCCCCTGAACATGGGTCGACTGAAGAGTCTCGTCATGCCTGCCTACAAGCAGTAGCGCTGAGCAAAGTGACTAGAAGGCAACCACACACTTATAAAAAAAAAACACACTTTATAAAGTCAGGCAACACTAACCAGGCTTCGTGTGAATCTGTTTATGTGTACCTTACTTTGACCATCCGTTCGCTGTTATTGATCATTGTGGAGAGCAGGCAGACGTTTTGTTTTGTATTATAGCAGCTATCGGATGGAATCAATACATGGGCTGCACAGGTTGTCATGTCCGACTATCACAAGTAGGATCATAATGAAAAATACGCCGGTAAAATGTGCCTGTAGAAAACGGCTTAGCAAGTAGTGAGTTTAGCTTCGGTTGCTATGCTAACATCACCCATGTTATACCAGAGAAACTTTCATAACAGCGTTGTGATGCCAAACAGCGTCAATTCAGACTGACACACATTCACTTAAGGGGAACTGGGGATATGTATCAGCTGCTTGTGTGACAGTCAGACAGTGAATACTTTAGAGCCGTGTGAGCTAACCCGGAGCTAACGGGAGAATAAACTCCCGTGGAAGAGCAGCCAGCACTGCAGCGGTCGGTAAATGCCGCTGAAACACATTAATAAACAATGAACCACGGCACTCTGGAGAAAAGTATAAGGTTGGAGAAGTTGTTATTTAATTTAATCTGGCTTCGTATGATTAAAAGCAACACGATCATCGACCCGACGCAGTCCCCCCCCGTTGTTGTTGTTGTGAGCTCCGTTGGGGAGCAAAACAGCGATGTAAACGGTGACGTCATGACGCAGCAGCGGCAGCTGGGCGGTGTGAACAGAGCGAGAGCTGAAAAGGGAAACCGGAGCTGAACCAGAAAAGCCCTAGCTAGGAGCTAGAAAGGGAAAAGCGCTGGTGTGAAAGCCGCATTACTCACTCTCGCTTGCCCAACCACTAACGTAGCTGGTTTACCGTTAGCAAGCTAGCCCTCACACTGTAACATTAGTGGTGCCTAAAACAACTGCTATCACACAGTCTGTTCTTTATCTGCAAGCTTCTGTCTTCCCCCGCCCCAGGCAGCTCAGTTGCTGGTTAATAGCCGGTCCTGCTCACTGACAGTCATAAACATATCCCTAGACCCGACCAACAGCCATCTTCGCGCCACTTTCACAATATTAAATTCAAATGTTACAACACACAAGTCTGAACCGCTTGGGTATTCACTTCAGTCAAAACGTACTTATTTCAGTCAGTACGTTCTAATTCAATTTAAAACTGTTTGGTTGCTACTGTGATGTATTCCTGCTGGCTAGTATTAAGTTAGTTAGCTAGCTTTCCAGCTAGCCAAACTTAGCTGCCATATGCTAAAATATTGCAGATATTTCTGCGAGTTATGACGCTTTTAATTTCACATTCTAACCGCATGTTTATAAACCAACTTCAAATGTTGCATAGAAAAAATATACTCACTCATTAGGGGTGTAACAGTATCCATATTCGTCCCGAACCGTCACGGTTCAGACGTCACGGTTTGGCACATGCAGTCACACGACGAATACGCCTTTTTTTATGAAGGGAAAAAAGTCTGTCACTCAGGGCAATATCCAATACACTATATATAATCCAGGGGGCGGTATTGCGCCTAAAAGCTGTTTGCCTGCCGCCCTTAACCTCTTAACAAATAAGGAGTGACAGTGACGCGTGACCAAAACCGGAAGCTGCATACACTCTGGTGGCTACCATTAGCAGCTAATTTTTCCGCTCCGATTTTTACATAAAAATGGAATTATGGATTATAAATAATTCTTAGAAAGGCACAGATACATTATTAACCTATGGATCAACAGTTGTAGCATTTTCATTTTTCGTTTTAATGCCATTGAGCACGTCTTTTGACCTAATTGACAGCTACGGTGAGACGATCTGCCGTAAAAGCTCCGTAAAAGGTACGTGTTGTGATGTCTGTGTTTGCTTCCCCTGTCGCAAGTTCGGATCGCTCAGTGATGATACTATACCTAAATAATCTGTGGAGTCTCAGCTTTAATCGGATATATTGTATGTGCAGCTACGATAAGTAATAAGGGTATCTTTATCTTGAATTGTGTACCAAAGTCAGTTTGCATTTTTTCGCTCAGGGGTCATTTAGATGCTTCTTATTGTGTTTTGTTTTGGTAAAAATGGTTCATATCTTCAGTTAGCTGAGATTCTTCCCGTTAATCTGGTGCTACACATTAATAGTTTCATAAATGTTAAGAAGCCCTGAGACATTGTCTCGAAAAAAAAACGGTGGGAGGGGTCCAATGGGGAGACCGTCATCCTTAAGAGGTTAAACAACAAATGTGACCTGCTCCATCAAAATTGACCCGAAGACACATTTTTAGTTGGATACACTGTTGGAAAGAGGAGATTCCTAGCTTTCTAATGATATCAGGATTGTTTTTGTACTCCAAATATTAAGCAAAATATGTCACATTATATAATGACTGTCACCGAGTCATCATTTTGAGAAAAAGGCCTTCAAAGTTTCCTCTTCTCTGGAATCCATCGATCTGATTGATTATTAGCGGAGCAAATGATCAAAATACTACAGAGGGAAGATATTTTCATTTGGATTACTGGTGTGGGGGAAGCTCGCGAGTGTGTGTGTGTATACGTGTGTGTTTGTGTAATTTTGCGTTTGTGTGTATTGTGTTTGTTTCCCGGGGAAAACACTCACGAGAAACACCGGCTGTTGTTATGCCTGCTGTGACGTCAAGTTACTCCGTTCTCTGCTTGTAATTATGCCGTTACAAGCTTCAAAGTTGTATTTATCATCTGAATTTGCCAAAACAAGTTTAATATTCTTTTACGCAAATCCACGTTTATTTTGAAATGAGCCGTTGCGACTTCCGACTGATTTCGATAGAGCAGGTCACAAATGAAGAACAAGAAGAAAACACAACAAACAAACAAAATACAAGAAGAAGAAAGGTTAGTATGGCGATTTCAGATAACACACAGGAGCTAGAAGACCCACCTGCTTCTTTTAAATCAGCTGTGTGGGAACATTTCGGGTTCCCTGTGGAGCACAATAACGATGGAGTGCAAATGGTGGATCGGACGAGGAAAGTGTGTCGGCGTTATTCGACAGCGGTGCAGTATGCTAATGGTAAATCAAATCAAATCAAAGTTTATTTATAAAGCACATTTAAAAGCGATTTTTGGTCGGGCCAAAGTGCTGTACATGTAATAACTACAATCACATAAAAACACATTACTACAATCACAATAAAAGACAATAAATTACAACAGATATTAAAAAAATTAATTAAAAAAAAACACAGGGAAAAGTCAGGAGTCGTGCTCCGCTCTAACTAGAAGGCCAGAGAGAAGAAGTGTGCTTTAAGAGTAGATTTAAAAACCCCTAGGGTCTGGGCCGACCTCACATGGAGGGGCAGAGTGTTCCAGAGCCTCGGGCCAGCTGCTGCGAAGGCTCGGTGCCCTCGGGTTTTGAGCCTGGTCTTGGGCACTACCAGCAGCAGCTGGTCAGCAGACCTTAAAGCTCTGGCTGGGGTGTAGCGCTGGAGGAGTTCAGCTATATAGGCCGGAGCCAGCCCATTTAGTGCTTTAAAAACAAATAAAAGGAGTTTAAAATCAATTCGGAACCGAATTGGAAGCCAGTGCAGTGAGGCCAGAATTGGGGTGATGTGGTCACGCTTTTTGTGGCCAGTGAGTAGACGTGCAGCTGCGTTCTGGACTAGCTGCAGGCGTTTAATTGACGCCTGGTCCATACCCACGTACAGAGCGTTGCAGTAGTCCAACCTCGAGGTAGAAAAGGCATTAATAACCCTTTCCAGGTCCTCAAACGATAAAAACGACTTGGTCTTGGCCAATAGTCGTATTTAAAAAAAGCAGGTTTTGACTACGCTGCTGACCTGCTTATCGAATTTAAAAGCGCTATTGAAGGTCACTCCAAGGTTCGTGACAGAGGGGAGGATATTATTTTTGAGGGAGCCCAGAATATCAACCTGGGAGGCTAGAGGTTGGGGTCCAAAAAAGATAACCTCAGTCGTGCTCTCATTGAGGTTGAGGAAATGTTGACTCAGCCAGGATTTGATCCCTGCTAAGCAGTCCATCAATAGCTGTAATGAGTTTACATTTGAATTGAGTGGCAGATAGATCTGTACATCGTCGGCGTAGCAGTGGAAGGGGATGTTGTGTTTTGTGAGAATTGAACCTAGGGGCAGTATGTACAGTAGAAAGAGAATGGGGCCCAAAATCGAGCCTTGGGGAACCCCACAGGTAAGAGGGGCTATGGCTGAGGAGAAGGCACCTAGCTGCACTGAGAAGCTACGGTCTGTCAGGTAGGACCTGAACCATGCAAGGGCAGAGCCTGTGATGCCAGCGGACTGTTCAAGCCGTGACAGCAGGATGCTATGGTCCACAGTGTCAAAGGCAGCTGTCAGGTCTAACAGCACCAAGACAGATGGGCTACCTGAGTCGGCGGCTAGGAGCAGATCATTAAAAACTCTTGAAAGGGCTGTTTCAGTGCTGTGCATGGGTTTGAAGCCAGACTGAAACTTTTCATGGATGCCATGCATGGTTAAAAAAGACTGCAGCTGGGCGTAGACTACTCGCTCCAGGGCTTTTGATTAAAAAGGTAGCTGGAAGATGGGCCTAAAATTTGCGAGAATGGAAGGGTCGATATTTTTCTTTTTAAGTAGTGGCTTAACCACGGCATGTTTGAAGGCAGCTGGGACACATCCTCAGCTAAGAGAGGTATTTATAAGTAATAAAATACTTGCTCCAACTGATCCTAAAACATCTCTGAGAAGGCGAGAGGGAATGCTGTCTGAGGTGCAGTTTGTCGGCCGCAGGTGCTTGACTACATCCGAGAGAGAAGAGAGGGATACAGGCTCAAAGTGGTCGAGGACAGCAGGGCACAGAAAAGGAGCAGGATCTGGGGTAGCACTAGTGTGGGCTAGCCTAAGAGCAGATACTTTTTCAATAAAAAATGTAAGAAACTTATCACAGAGAGTAGTCGATGGCACAATAGAAGAAACATCACAGGGATTAATGATCGAGTTGAGGACATTAAAAAGAACTTGAGGTTTATGGCTGTTTTTGGAGATTAACAGAGAAATGTGCTCTGTTTTGGCTGCTTTGACTGCCGTCTGGTAGTTGGAAAGGCAAGCACGAAGGATTTCTAAGGAGACATGGAGTTTATCTTTTTTCCATTTTCTCTGCATGCCTGCAGGTGCTTCTAAGAGCGCGAGTACAGTCATTGAGCCACGGCTCTGAGAGAACTTTGGTGCGTCTAAGCGTAAAAGGAGCAACAGAATCCAGTATTAGTGTGCATGTCGAGTCAAACATGGAGATAAGCTCATCAGCACTAAAAACACAGTTCACCTCTAATTTACAGATAGGAGAAGCATTTAAAACATCAGAAAACTGTGAGGCAGTCAAGGGGTTAATTGAACGCAGACGACTCGCAGGGACACGTGATTCGACTCCTGCGGAAGGGATCGAGGTTGTAAACAGAACCGGTAAATGGTCTGAGATACGCGTTGCTGCACATATTTCATCCATAGATACAGACAGTCCAAACGATAATACTAAGTCCAAAGTGTGTCCTTTTTCGTGTGTTGGGCCAGCCACGGACTGAACGAGACCAAAAGAATCAAGGAGATTTAAAAAGTCCCTAACCAGAGGTTTGGACTCGCAACACACATGGACATTGAAGTCTCCGGAGATCAAAACACGATCATATTTCACCATGATCCCGGACAGAAAGTCAGAAAAGTCATTTATAAAATCCTTATTGCACTTTGGCGGACGATACACGACTGCGCAGAGTATAGGCGAGGCCGGGTTCAGTTCAAAAAGCTGCAACTCAAAGCTAGCATAGCTAGTTACAGGGTGAAGCAATCGGCATTGGAGGCTAGCTCTAAACACTGATGCTATGCCCCCACCATGGCCGGTGGCACAACCCAGTCTCACGGCATTTCGTGTTATAGTCACGAAATTAATTTAATCTATTGATTCGTGTTCACCAACACGATTTTCACATTTTTTTCTTGTCACACAGAACGATTTTAAATGCAATGTATTTCTATTGGTAGTATGTTTCGTGCCTGCAACACGTCTTCTTGTCCGGTCTGGTCTTGGAAGACCAGAAGCTGTGTGGTTCATAAAAACATGTTCTTACTCAATATCTTACCCTAAGCCTAACCCTATCCCTTTTTATTTTAAATTGTATAATGTCTTGAGTTTTTTTGCCGTCAGTGAGGAAAATAAATGGCTCAGAGCCTCAGAATACTGAAATCTGTGTTTGATGTCATCTTTTTTTCCTTCTAATTTGTTACTATTTGGTGCAGGCATGAAACATACTACCAATATAAATACATTGCTTCTAAAATCGTTCTGTGTCAGAATACTTAAATCTGTATTTTTTTAAATGTGTTTTTCCTTCTAATTTGTTATTATTTACATTCCTTTTAAAATCGTTCTGTGTGACACGAAAAAAATGGCGAAATCGTGTTGGTGAACACGAATCAATAGATTAATTTCGTGACTATAACACAAAATGCCGTGAGACTGTGTTGGGTGGCACGGGGGGAGCTGAAGAATGTACAGTCAGGAGGAAGAAGTTCAGAGAACGGTGTATACTCGCCAGCGTGGCGAGGCAGGATGCAGGGCAACCGGCGCAGGTAGGTGGGAATATTCGACAGTAGAGGGGGGGGGGGACGATTTAGGGTTGCCAGATGTAGGTTTGGGCAGCAATATCAACTCCAGTGAGGGTCTGAGGTGGAGGAGAGCTTGGCGATCGTAGACGAGCAGAGCAGAGACATTCTGACAAACATAAAACAAAAACAGGATAGCTAAAGGTAGAGAGCTGAGGGAGCGGCGAGCCGACACAAGCGCCATCTTGAAATCCACCACTCAGCAGTAACACACGCCAAACATGCTAAATCATATCAGAAGGCATCACCCAGATTTGCCAATCACCGGAGCCCGGCAAAAGACAACAGCAGTTCAATCAGGAGAGACGGTTTTGATGTAAGAATACATATTTATTGCCAGGAATACACAAATGAATGTATTAGAGTTTTGGCGATTAGGCCCCGTTGTGCAGTATCATTCGGTAGGGGAAAAACCGATCCGATGAAACCCCCCGGGGTCTAGACACTGGTGGTGGTGAATGGATAGTTGGGTTTGGTCTGAAGGGGGGTGGTTTAGCTTGACCCTGGATTCAGAGGGACAGGAGGTGAAAAAGGGTGGAGGAGGGTTGCGTCGAGTCACCTGAAATGACAACTGTCAGAGGGGGGAGAGCAGATTTAAAAGGGGTTAGTGGAGGGCTATGATAGGCTTGTGAGAATAGTGTGAAGTGATTGGTTAAGCTGGGGAGTGACGCCCCCGATCACTTATTGAGAGGAGAGAGAGTAGTAACATAGCATAGTAAATGAATGAGTAAAGAAGGTCTTCCTGGTTGAACTTGCGCTGAGCTTCATTTCAACAGCTTATCCCCGCTGTTTTTAAGAAGCCAATAGACATAAAAGCCGAGAGACCAAAATAAATAACGGAAGCTATTGGCATATATATTTCAACGGCAATGCGCCCTTGAAACACTTTCTTATGATTTATTTTGTAATATTTTCAAGACATTATTTTTTGTTTTACAGCTTGATGACACCTTTTTGTTTGTTTGTGTGTGGTACTGTTTGTGGTTTGTTTTTAGCTGTGTAATACAGTTAATTATTCAAAATGTTAGAGTTCCTTATTTTTACACTGAAACTTGCACTACTGTTCAAAATAAATAAAAAACAAACCTGGAATTATGCATTTGGCACTTTTTTTTGCTTTTTCTTGTTGTATCGAACCTGTACCGAACCGTGACCCCCAAACCGAGGTACATACCGAACCGTGAATTCTGTGAACCGTTACACCCCTATCACTCATATTAATTTGGATGTCGCTCAGGTCTCTGCCATTGCTTCTTCAGCTTCTCCTGTCCTTCCTCACAGCAAAAAAGCCTGCCTCACAATCATATCTCACATTCGAGCCTCTGCGCATGCGCCACAGTTGTCCCTGTGCGATTTACACAGCTGTGTTGTGTTGGAGATAATCGAGCAGCATATGTGGCTTCAACAGGTCTCCATTTTAAGAAAACCCTACTTAAATCAACAAGGTTCAAACAGCTAACTCAGATATATCAATTAAATTGGGTAAATATGCATTAATTAGATTCAACAACTCACAGAGTTCACTTAAAGTGGACCTATCATGCTATATTTTAATAATATAGTGTAGGACCATACCTATATAAGGCATATTTATACTTTTTATTTCTCAAAATACCAAACAGATCATGCATTTTAGCCATACCTCATTTCGCTCAATTTGCACTTTTTTAGCCCTGTTTTTGCAAGGGCTGATTCTGTGAGAGCAGCACCACCTACAGGCCTGGCATATGTACTACAGCGTCTCCAGCGCTTTCGAATGGCAATGGCCGTGGCTGTCTCCTCCTGATTGGTGGAGTTGGCCCAATAGCCGTAGCGCCACCGTCCTGGCGTCAGGACAGTGTTCAAATCTGGATCAGTTTTTATCAGATCCGTTGCAGCCCCTTTTTTAGAGATTTGGGTATGGAGGAAAATAGAGAGGGTTGTGTTTTCTGACACTTGGTGAGTTCCCTGGAACACGGGGGACACATATTCATGTATAAAAGACGTACAAAAGTGCATTTTGCATGATAGGTCCCCTTTAATTGAGTGCACTGAGGTCCAAGCACACTCTACACGAGGTATGGCTGTGTAGACAGCCTTGTTCGACGGCGTGAGTGTGAAAGACATAGTACACTTACGTTTTCCCATGCACCTTAGGGACCTGGGAAACGGGGTGCGCAGTATGTAGACACTTGCGCTGGCACCTGCAGGGCGGAGCTATGGGCTTATTCAGACCGATTAAGCTCTACCCAGCCAGGTAAGCTGCGGCCCCGACTTCTCCATGGTCACAACCGGGTGATAGGAAGTTGGGGTGCGATGGCTGTCAACCAAAGGTCGGTCAGGGGCAGTGTGGTGGGTCGATGTTGTGGGGCGACAGGGCGTTTATTCATCGGGGCTCCATCCACTGTACCCATAGAGTCCAGTAGAGGGTGGAGCCTGTGTGAGATAGAACGATAGGTTACATATTGTAACCCTAGTTCTATAAACACAGGTGGAGCCCTCTACCTAGGGGCCCTGTCTTTCCTATGCCGCTCGCTGAAGAGGGTGTAGGATAACAGTCAGGAGGTGTAGCTGCCTTATATACTGTGCGGCCTGCGCGCGCATTCAGGTAGGCTCGCCCTGATTGCCCGGCTACGTTTATGCAAATTCAGTCTGTGAATGCTCGCGTATCATTGTTGAGGAGTAGTACCCATAGAGTCCAGTAGAGGCCTGTGTTTATAGAACTAGGGTTACAATATGTAACCTATCGTTTCTTCAGGGAGGCGTGTGGCGCAGTGGGTTAGTGCACTGATCTTCGAATCAGAGGATAGCAAGTTCGAGTCCCACTGCAGTCAGCATGTCGTTGTGTCCCTGAGACACTTCACCCCAAATTGCTCCTGTGGGGATTGCCCACAGTATTGAGTATGTAAGTCGCTTTGGAGAAAGCGTCTAACAAGTAACATGTACAGATGTAGCAATCCAGATAGGACTCCAGCTTACAGCTTCCTGCCTAAGACCTGCCTAAGACCAGCATCTGGGAATGTTAACCTGTTAAGCACCAAGCCTGTTTTTCATGTTTCAGGCTCGAAAATGACATGCCCAAAACAAATGACTACAACTTAACTTCTAAAAGGGTTATATGAATAATTTCTTTTATCAAAGCAAGGTTACATCTGTGAGTTGGATGTAGAAGTATCAGAATCAATATAAATGTTTTTTATTTTAAAGAAAATTCAGATTTCACATAGTAAAAAACTGTAAATTATAGTGTCCGTCCAAATATTATTCTTTACAGATAGTGAAAACTACCCTTGGATGATGGGTTAGTAGACTAAAAGCTTTAGGAATCCAAAGTACAACATATAATAAGTACTCTGTATCAAGATTGATGCAAAACAAGTGACATTTGACCTTTTTAGAGAGGTTTAGCCTAAACCACCCCACCTCTGAGGTGATTTGGGTGAAAATGGGTTTTTTCCCATATCTCTGGCCCCCCTTGCTCGATTTGGATCGTTGACACACCTTTCTGACCGTTAGAGCCAATAGAATCGAAGGGGGAGGCCCACATACACACTCATTGTAAAGAGAAAAGGTGGGGGCTTCGCGTCTAGAAATCGAAAACAAATTGGAAGAATTTCTCTTTCTGGAATATAGAAACTAAAAAGCAGTTTTATTGCTTATGGATTATCAGAAATCATTTAAAAGAAGGCACAGATACATAGGATGAACCTATGGATTAACTGCAGCATCGTTTTTTTATCGTTGTAATGCCATTGAAGACCAGTTTTGACCAAGGTAAGCCATGTTAGCGTTTTTAGCTACCTAGCGCCACATGTTATGATGTACGCTTTCGTTTATAGCGTCGCAAATGTTTATCACTGAGTGTTGAGGAGGGCACCACTAGATTCAGTGTCTCCAGGACACCAAAAACGAGTGGTTGGCTGTGCATCTAGGATAAGTAATAAGGGAGTTATGAGTGAGTTTAAGTGCCGTTTTAGGTTTTTTTTTTAGCTCGTGGCTAATTCAGAGGCTGAGTGCTAGCATTGTGGGTTTTTTTTGGGGAAAAAAATTAAAGAGATCATTAGCTGAGTTTCTTCCCGTTACATGGATATAAAACATTCATAGTTTTATTCAATATTAAGATTCCTTAGACGTTGTTTCCTGCAAATGATGCGTTTTTCCGCCCGGTACCGGGCGGGCCGTGCGTAACAGGTTAAGCCCTCCCACTATTTTCCAAGAGGGCGTTGCCAGATTTTCAATTTCAGGATTTAACCAGGAGATGGCGCTTCATTCACAAATACAGAAAGACAACTTTTCATGGACTTTCAGTTGTGTTTAGAAGAGCATTTGAACACATCAATATTTTAGATCAAATAAAGTATATCTAATCTTGTAATTCAATAATATATAGTCTTTATATATTAAATAATCATAATAATAATGTAAATGTTTATATTGCACTTCTTTATTTGTCATGCGGTCTACCTACGCTGTAAAATGTATTATCTCTTCGATTTACACACGGCATCTATTGCACTTCTGTCCATCCTGGGAGAGGGATCCCTCCTCTGTTGCTCTCCCCAAGGTTTCTCCCATTTTTTCCTTTGAAATGTGGGTTTTTACTGGAAGTTTTTCCTTGTACGATGTGAGGGTCTAAAGGCCGCTACACACCCACCTGAGACCAAAGAACGCGTACCGAAGGCGTCCCGACTTTTACGTCAGCTTCGTCGGCTACGTCGCCCGCTACGCCGCCCGCCTACGAACACACCGCAAATACTTCAGTCGACGAGTGGCATTAACTGTCCTTACCAGCAGGCAGCGGTAGTGTGAACAGCCAAGCAGAGTGATTGCTTGGGCCGACTTTCTCTGACCTCCGATTCAACATGTTGAATCGGCCGCGGGAGGCGTCGGGAGGTGTGAAAAGGTGCCGTAAAGAGACGACGGTGCAGGACACACAAACCTGAGTAGGGCGCCGCGAATGCCCGACTGTCTCTGACGGCCTCTGACTCCCAAAATCGGGCTGGTGTGTCCAGGCCTTAAGGACAGAGGGTGTCGTTTTCTCATACTGATATTCTGAACAAACTGTGCTGTTGTATTTGCTGTAAAGTGTCTTTACTGTAGGGTATTTTTATTATATGTACAGCACTTTGGCTCGACCAAAAATCGTTTAAAAATGTGCTATATAAATAAAACTTGATTTGATTTGATTTGATGCTCATACTTTTACCTTTACAATCGTTTGCTTTAATATGCAGTATATTTTTTGTATATTTTTGTGTTTGCTTCCTCCTGCTCCCTTTCGGACACATACTGTATGATTTATTATTATTATTAATATGAAGATATTATTAAGATAAGATGTTACTTTAATTGAACATTTTAGTTTAGAATGTGCTATCCCACGGTAATTCAGAAGGCTCACAGGTCACATTCCGACCATTATTTAAAACAATAAGTGCTTTCATAATAATGATGAGAAACTATGAAATAAGAAATGACTCAAATTACAATGTAATTATCATATCATATATTATATAGTGTATCGTATTATTAAAGGTGGGGTAGGTAAGTTTGAGAAACCGGCTCGAGATCGCTAGCATTTGAAAATACACAACCGGAGAAAATCTGCCACTTCCTTACAGAGCCCCTCCTCCAACACACACGAATGCGCACATGACCAATGAGGGCACGAGATAAGTTTGTGCACAGATGGAAGGCTGACAGGCAGGTAGGCCATCCAGTTATTTTAGCCAGGCCGGCTAAAATAATTGGTCGTGCTTTTTACAGTATTACGGCTTCCACAGATGAAATTTTTTTATGGATTTTTTGTCAAAGCAGTTTAGGTAGTTTGAGAGGTAATTAAAATAGCTAAGGGTGATGATCTGACTTGAAGTGTGTGTTTTCCTCCTCCCGCTGCATCACAGCATATACTGTGTATATCACCATTCTTTAATTAAATGTTTGATAAGTGCATGCAGATCACAGTACAGTAAAACACGTACACAGATACATTATTATTGTCTGAGACAACTTGGCACTAAGAGTACTGATATGTCTACCATTTATTTTATGAGTGTAATATCTGCATTTTCTCTTATGGTTTGATTAGGACACATCCTGGGGATTTCAGAATGGTACTGGGTGTTGATTTATTCTATTGGCTTCATATCGCAATATATTCCAGAAGTCTGAAATGCAAAAAATGTCCCACATTAGGGCAATTCACCCTACTTAACCCCAAATAAAAGAACCCAATAAAAACAGTTGTTAAATAATAGTGAAGTCACGTTGTAATAACAATAACTCATCTCTCGGTTTGAGTGTTCTTTTTCTGCTTTGCCAAAAGCCACTGTGTTAAGTGTCTAGTGACTATTTTTCTTAGCGGATGCATGTCAATTTAAATCAATACATACAACTATTTTTTAAATCAATAAAAACATTTTCTAAATCCATAAAAGCATTTCAATTAATATTGGGAGTCATGTCGTTACTTTGTTGAGAATGTGGCCATGTAATAAGCGGTATAATTTGCAGCGACTTGGTCATTATGGGGAAAATAACACCCGTCGGGATCCTGATCTGCCTGACGAGGCTCCATTCAAATATAAATATTTTTGGTGAATTACTGAGTTTAGGCACGTTAATAACGTTTTAATGAAGTCGAATACAGTATATTCATATTTGTCAGTGATTTCATGTCAATTCGGCGAACATAAACATAAATGATCGTGGTGAAGATGATGATTAAAAATCGAGAGCCGGGCTGCATTTCCTGTCGTTCGTTTTTTTCGACTAAACAACATTATTTTGTTAAATAACAACATGGTGATGTTTTGTAAATGATTACATGTCTCTTATTTAGCACAGACTATGATCCTATCCGTGACATATGGATCTTAACAAAGATCCGCTATACAGTAGTACCAGACATACTGTACATCCAGCGTAATGTATCAGAGTTGATTTCACATGAGCTACAGTGTGGAACCCCACTGCACCCCCTGGTGGATCAATGATCCATTGCAGCTGGCTTCATTATAATTACATTTATTTATCTCATGGGCAGACCCCGTGCCGACCACGGCCCTCGCGTTTCAAACTGTCCTAAATTAGGTGCTACATCTGTAATGTTCAGTGTCTGATAAAGTGGGGATGCCCCACTAAAGTGGCAGCGCTACCCTCGACGTTGCGCACCTCTTGAAATTGTCGTCAATTGCTATGCCCAAAAGTTAGAATTATTACAACTTTGACCTTGTTTAATGCTGAATTTTTGATGTGAAACCATCAAATGACAGCTGTGTGAAGCGGAGCAAGCTAGCAGGGGAAATAACCATAGAAACAAAATGTAACTAGGTGTTTTCACCACAAGGCTCTTCGCCCAACCTCACGAGATTATATATTTATAAGAGAAAATGTGTACCATGTGAATACAATTACAGTGCAGCAGAGCATCTGAAGGTGTGCTCACCAAACCACAAATAAATGGTTACTCCAGAAGCTTACCTTCGACTGGACAATGACAAATATTTGCTCAACTAAGTACCAAAATGCCAAAACTGCTCAAATACGCCCAACACTCAAATAAAGATAAAGGCTGTGCGTAAAATCCTCAAAAATACACCATAAGAAAGAAAGGAGGACAGATACATAAAAAGATGTGTCTGCCCCAAATTTCTGGGAATCCTATTGAGCAGTGGATGAAAAAGAAGCTTAACATGCGAGCACTGTGCAGCGGAGCTTCATCAGATCTGATGTGAAAGAGAGCGCTATGGGATTAAACCCACGTCAGCAGAGGAATGCTAGACATTCTGCTACAGCTGTACAGACGAGAGAGGAGGAGGGAAACACAGAAATTCTCTTTTTCTCAAAATCCTATAGAAGCGACTCAGGATCACCACAACCTCAAATCAGGGGAAGCCACCTTAAGCCTGGTACACTTTAAGAATGAATTGCCAATCAGGGTCGTAGAGTGCCAAATCAGTGGAGCCGTCTTGCAGGGAGAGAGATAGGGAATTAATGGACTTGTAATTTGTGCTGGTGAGGAGGAATGGCTTCATTTCAGCCCTGTGACATGAGAGCACAGACACTTGAGTACATAAACAGAGGAAATGACACAGTGCTGACACAGAGGGTGTGTAAATATCCAGCTATATGTCAACATACCAAAAGCCTTGCTCTCTATCCCTCTATTCACTGCACTCTACTGGAAATACCCCAACAAAGACTTCTTACAGCGTTATCCTCTGAAAACTGACGGCATGCAGTGTTTTACTGTGCTAGATCTTTTACATATTACATTACATATCATTTAGCTGACGCTTTTGTCCAAAGGAACTTATAATAAGTGCAAAAACCATAAAGAATCATACTCCGAATAACAAGGAACAACACAGTCTCACTCCCTGATAGTCCAACAGCGACGCTTGGTCAGGGTCCTTTGGCGTGCAGTTGTGACGCACCGAGTCTCCTTCAGCTTCATAAACGGACACAAAGAGCTTTCAACTGATTGCAATGTATTCCCAACGGCGGCGGTATTTGACGCTCAGGGAAGCACCGCATCCGTCCATGTCGGGGGCAGTTAAAGGCAATGTCAGAGTCCATTCCCATTGGATAACGGAGAATTTTACACCCGGAAGTAAGTATAGTAGTATCGGGGTTCCCAACAAAACCCTGGACAGGCTCCAGTATGTCCAAAACTGTGCTGCTAGGGTACCCACGCACACAAAGCCGTGGCAGCACATCACTCCCACCCTCATCCACCTCCACTGGCTGCCGGTCAAGTCCCGTATATCGTACAAAGTACTCCTCTTTACCTACAAGTCCCTCCATGCCCTTGCCCCCCAGTACCTATCGGACATCCTTCACCCACATGCCCCACCCCGGAACCTGCGGTCCTCAGACTCTGGCCTGCTTACCACCCCCCGCACCAAACTGCGAACCTTCGGGGACAGAGCCTACAGTGTGGCAGCCCCCACCCTCTGGAACGCTCTCCCTGCGGAGATTCGCAACATCCCCACACTCGACGCCTTCAAAAGGGCCCTCAAGTCCCATCTGTTTGCCAAGGCTTTCGGCCCCTAATCGATCTGTTGTTTTGTCTGTCTGACTTTTGTTTTGTTATGTTTGTTTTTGCCCTATTACTTGTAAAGCGACCTTGGGTCCCTTGAAAGGCGCTATATAAATGCAAGCTATTATTATTATTATTATTATTATTATTCTCCTTACTATCGATTGATTTTACAGTGATATCTGCACTACTCATCAACTCAAAAACACCAGATTATTCTTGTTAATTACACAACATTGATTGGTTTAAATTATGTACAATGCTTTTGTGTTTTTCCCCTTCGATTCGGAGAAACCATTTTTTTCCGGAGTTGGCAGAAGACACTACACTACCCATAATCCTCAGCTATCGTTTGGGACTACACCAGCCGCTTTGCTTGACAAACCCCGTGATTAGTCCTCAAGCTCTGTGATTGGATGTTGGAGTGGCAGTGCGCCAAGGTTACGCCGAGCGTCAAACAGCACTTTGAAACAGAATGAAGCCCATCGACGGCACACTATCTAAAACTGGACTCGAACGTGTCCACCACCCCCCCCCCGCTCGTATTATAATACATGCATACAAAAACAAACACAAGTATTTACTAAATATATTATTCTAAATTCTAAATAATGACAATAAAGATAAAGAAAAATAGACAACAAGGAAAAAAAGAGTCAGGGAGAAAAGAGAGTATGGTGCTATTTTATTACTATGGGTTGATCCATTGTTGTGGGGAGTGTGTAGCCAAGCTGGTGTGAAGAGGAATCAACTCTGAATGTACTGTAGGAGAGGAGAGCAGGTTTTATTGAAGGGGATTATACTGTCATTTAGACACATATATACAGTCTTGTTTTTTTTCAGGCAGATGAAGTGTTGCTTTTCATTTCCTGTCTCAGGTCAGATTCAATGGGCTTAATTAATAATAATGAATTCAACTTCCATGGTTTGGATTTAAATGATCACCTCTAACAGCTGTCAGTCAATCCTACCAGGTTTAACCTGACCACAACCAACCCAAATAAATATGGGGGAAACTGGTTGTGTGAGATATGGGACTAACAATCACATGCTCATCACACTGACATCCTTTCAGTGGAGACAGGCATGATGATGGTTGCCATGGTTAGTTAGTCAATGTTAAAGTGGACCTATCATGCTATATTTGAATAATATATTGTAGGGCCATACATATATAAGGTATATTTATACGTTTTCTTTTTCAAAATACCAAACAGATATTTTCGCTCTATTTTGCTTTCCTCCACCCTGTCTTTGCATGCACTGCAGCTGACCACGCCCCGCTGCAAAGGAGGGGGCCGAGTTACGAGCGTCGTGTTACCATGCTGTTACCATGCCAAGGCAACCTCTCATTCCCCTGATAGGTCAGCTCCGCCGTCCTGACGTCAGAGGAATGTTCAAATCTGGATCAGTCTGTATCAGATCCGTTGTAGCCCCGTTTTTAGAGATTTGGGTATGGAGGAAAAGAGAGAGGGTTGTGTTTTCTGACACTTGGTGAGTTCCCTGGAACACCGGGGACACATATTCATGTATAAAAGACGTACTAAAGTGCATTTTGCATGATAGGTCCCCTTTAAGTTGTTTCATTTGTGTGGTCATTTGAATTGGTCCAACAGGGAAACCGCCATCAGCTCCAGCAGCTGACGTTTTCACCATGATGCAGTGATTAAGCAAGGTTTAACATTAAAGCATGACGTCACTGTTACTCTGTCTAACAGAGCCCATAGCGTGTTCTGAGGGGGGGCAGAATGTAGTGTGTTAAAAAATAAAATGTAAAGCTACAATATATTTAACTACTTTGATTGATAATGACATTAACAACTACAGACAAAGATCACCAAATCAACAGCTGATAAAAGTTGAAGGGTTTGGGAATTCTGTAAAGTAGAGGTTGGCATCATTCACCTTTATGTAACTATAACAGACCAGCATCTAAAACATTTATTAAAAGCATAATAGAATTGTATGTGTGAATGCGTCCTGGATTGCGCCTGCATACCAAAAATAACGAATAAAATAATAAGTAGTTATATCTCTCAAAGGCTCCGCCCTCTACTGGACTCTATGGGTACTGCCCTTGACCTCACTATGCAAGCGTTCACCTACTGAGAAATCTATAAACGTAGCCGGCCCCGGGGGCGGGCCTACCTGAGTGCGCGCGCAGGCCCACAGTATATAAGGCGGCCTCGTCTCCCGACCGTCATCCTTTTCTCTTCAGCGAGCAGGATAACAACTGAGTAGAGTAAACGGAAGAGAAAAAGAAGAAGAAGCAGTGAAAATGGACTCACCCGTCCTAGAGCACCGACCCTGTCCTTCGTGCACCGGCCTGATTGCGGGTGCCGATCCCCACTGCCTCTGTTTTTAGTGCCTGGGGCCTGAACACGTCGCGGACGGCTTGGCCCAGTCTCCCTCGTGTCACGCCTGCCGCATGCTGCCACGTCTTGGCCGCCGGCATCGTCTGGAGAACTTCCACGTATACTACGTGTCGCCAGAGGAAGAAGAGGACCACATGGACCTCGAGGTGGTGGAGATGGGAGAACAGGAGGTGGATGAGGAGGAGGTGACATTTGTTTTCGCCATCCCGGCGGGCCGGTCGTCCCCGCTCGTCGAGGGGGAAGACAACGAGGGTTCCTCGATGTCGGGGGCTTCCGGTTCCGGCGTCCAGGAAGGGCCGCCGCACAGGTCCGCTCGTCAGGACTTCCCGTCGGTGATGGCCATCGCGGCGGGACGTGTGGGGCTACCGCTCCCAACGCCGGTGAGCCGCCTCCGCCAGGGGTTTTACGGCTCGGCTTCTCCGGCGCAGCCGGCCTTCGTTTCGCCCCCGCTGCCAGACATTTGGCAGTGTGAGGAGGCGACGTGGCGGCAGCCACTGAGGACGAGGGCTCCAGTGGCAGGCATGTCCGGTATCCTGAGGGTGCAGGGCCGCTCGGACACAGTAGGTCCCGGCGTGCCCCCCCTTGATGAGAGCCTGGCGGCCCATCTGCTTCCGCAGGCAGCTGGATGGGCGGAGGGGAAACAACCTCTGCCCCCGCTGCCTCGTGACCGAGAAATGCTGGAGTATTTGGATAAAATATTCCGGCTCGGTACGCAGATGGCAGCAGCGGCCAATAATCTTGGTGTGTTGAGCATCTCCTTGATTTCCCCTCAGGAGGTCGCCTCCGCCCCCCCGCCTCAGGATGAGGGGGATTATTCGGACCGCTGCATTGGTCAGATGAACAATCTGATCCACGGTGTAGCCGCTGCAGCTGGCCGTGTCATGTCCCTGGCCACGGTGGCGTGTCATGTGTGGCTGGGACTCACCGCACTGTCCAGGAAGGACCGCGAGGATCTCCTTGGGGCCCCCGTATCCACAGAGGAGCTCTTTGGGTCGATCACGTCGGTTACCCAGAGCTTCCGCCGCCTGGAGGAAGAGAGACTGCAGCTTAGCCGTATGCTACCGCTGGCCCTTCCTCAAGCTCCTCTGCAGGGGAGAGAGTGCGGCGCGACGTTGAGGAGAAGAGAAAGCCGACGGTATAGAGCCCCCTCGGCTCTCGTTGCCCCCCCCCCCACCTCCGCGACCCGTTCCGCGGACCCGGCTCAGAACCGGCAATCGTGGGTACGAACTGGCCGGCCCCGGCAGACTCCGGCTCCGGCCCCACCTCAGCAGAGAGCTTCAGGGTGGGGTGCGCCGTCCTTCCGGAGCTGACTGGCGGTGGGAGTAAGCGTCCCGGTGGGGAGGGGGACCTCTTCCACCCAGGATGCGAGGGTGAATCCTGCCTCCTCCCTCTTTAATGCAAGTATTGTGAGGCATACTTTCAATAAAAAAGATGATTGCATTTATCCCAGTCTAAATGTAATTTCTTTCCACAATTCCACACTTCCACATAATGTTAACTGTACTGATTCCCCACTCGCTGCCCCAGTTGTAACTCTAGTAAAGGAAGCAGCTAGTGGGCATGCGCAGGCGAGGGTAATAAACCGCAGGAAGTGCTATCACAGGGTTCCCGCGGGGTCTTAAAAAGTCTTAAATTTGATAATCTGAATTTAAGGCCTTAAAAAGGTCTTAAATATGACCAAAAAAATAAGAAAGGTCTTAAATATGATTTAGAAGGTCTTAAAAATGATGGGATTTGAAATGTACTTCTGTGTTGCGATCGCGTCTAAAATGTGTTTTGGGGGAAATGTCCGGGCTGCAAAGTAACCAGTACAGTAATAGCCTTTCAGTTCCCCCCAACAATTTGTATTGAAATAAATCAACATGGAACCAGTTATCACTAACTTTGTTTCCTCCGGCCCCTTATCGGAGAACACCCAGCTAGCTTCAGCTAGCAGCAGTCAGAAACTCATGTCTCTTCGAATCTACTTACAAATAAATATGGGGAAGTGTAAGTTCAACCGTATTTGGTTGGAAAACATCGAATTTAGTGCTTGGTTGAAACCAGTGGAGGGGAACGTGTTTGAAGCCCGCTGCACCTTTTGCAAAAGAAATGTTGCTAATGTAGCGTTAGCTAGTGCAGCGTTAGCTAGTGCAGCAGCTCCCGCAACAACACCGGGGGACCTCCGGGTGACGTTTGTGTCAGCAACGATGAAAGATTGTAGCCAAGGCAGCAGAGCTCTGAATATAGCTCTTGTTACTCACTCTCTCACGCACGCGCACACACACACACACACACACACCAGGGCTGCTCGATTATGGCAAAAATCATAATCACGATTATTTTGGTCAATAATTGTTATCACCATTATTAAATACGATTATTCATTGACTTTGAAAACATCCATTTATTGAACTTTAAAACAAATAATAATTTGAACAGTATCTTTTTAACTGTTGATTACCCTGAACGTATAATTCAACTGAAAAACCAATACAAAAATAAATTAAATAAATTATATATTTAAATAAATAAAATAAAAATAAAAAATACCAATAAACAAGATCAACAAATATTTTGGAGCGCACTAACACAAGCTACTAAACATGTATAAATGTGATAAATTAAAAAAAATTTGACTAAAATTAATTAGATCAAATATGTTGTAGTGCACTGTCACAACCTAGCAAAGCTAAATAATAGTTTTTTTTCGATTATGTTGTTTTTGTAATTGTGGCAGGCCAAAATCGTAATTGCGATTAAAATACGATTAATTGCACAGCCCTAACACATAGACACACACATACACACTTTTTGGCTAACACAGTTCTGTACTGTTATGCTGTTATGTTCAGTCATCGTTCTTCTGTTGAACATGAATACATTTGCTTTGTAAGTAATTATGGGACGTATTTCTTCTTTCATAGCAATTTTCCTTCATACTTTCTTGCCGTGAAATAGGTCTTAAATTCTATTCAAAGTGGTCTTAAAAAGGTCTTAAAAAGTCTTAAATTTGAGTTGGAGAAACCTGCAGGAACCCTGTATCAGAGCGCTCTGCGGGTACAGGGGCATTATGGCCGGCGTGTGATTGTCAGGAGGCACACAGCACTTAGCGTAAAAACTCTGGGTAATACATTTCTCCGTTTGAGGGAGAATTGCATTATAGCGGAGCGTTCAGGGACCTCAGTAGAAAATTGGAGGCCCTTTCTGTGTCAGCCCCCCATGGGCAGAACTTCCCTTCATGGGAAGTTTTGCGGCGGAGTGGGCCACCAGGGAGTACCACAGCTTCTTAGCTGTGGCCCCCCAGCTGGTTGCTCATCCCCGAACACAATGTTATGCGGAATGGAAGACAAATCTACCATCCCAGGAGGAGATTCAGACCCTGTTACAAAAACAAGTGGTGTCTGTTGTGCACCCCCAGCACAGGGAGAGGGGGCTTTATTCTATGTACTTTCTGGTTCCCAAGAAGACAGGAGAATTCAGACCCATCCTAGATCTCCGCAGCCTAAATCGGCACATCGCCTTCAAAAAATTCCAGATGTTAACTAAAGCAGTTATTAGAGCTGGTGCAGCCAGGCGATTGGTTCACAACCATCGACCTGAAGGACGCTTACTTTCATGTCGAGATTGCTCCAAGGCACAGAAAGTATTTGCGTTTTGCCTTCCAGGGAGTAGCCTACGAGTACAACAGGCTACCGTTCGGCTACTCCTTATCCCCACGCACATTCAGCAAATGTGTGGCCACAGCGCTTCAGCCCCTGCCCGGCCAGGGCATGAGGGTCGTCTTTTATCTGGACGACCTCATAGTCATGGCCAGGTCCAGGGAATGGGCAATGTTTCATACAGCCCAATTGATCCTACACCTAACCAAATTGGGTGTTGCGGTCAATTGGAAGAAGAGCTCCCCCATACCTCACCAGCAGGTGCAGTATCTGGGGATAGTGCTCGATGCAGGCAGGCTACGCGCCACCCTGTCAGAAGACAGACAGGCGTCCCTGCTGCGGGCAGTTCACAGACTGCGACAGGGGGCAACAGTGACAGCTTTGACTATCATGCAGACTTTGGGTCTCATGGCGGCTGCTCACTCCGTGGTGCCGCTGGGGTTGCTGCATATGCGCAGCCTGCAGAGGTGGTTTGCCGGCCTTCGTTTAGATCCAAAGAGGCACAAACGACGTCTGGTAACTATCACCCCCTCAGTGGTGGGCAACCTCCGGTACTGGGGGTCCCCAGTGCATCTCCGGAGGGGAGCTCCGCTGGGGCGAGTGACCTCCTACATCACGGTGTTCACAGACGCATCCGTGACAGGATGAGGGGGGAGAGAGCTGCCAAGAGAGAGCTATAGGTGGTCGCTGGGCTCTGACGGAGACTCAACACAGCAACCTCCTAGAGCTGCGGGCAGTAGGGTTGGTTCTCCAGCACTTCAAACCTGTAATACAGGGCAAACATGTGCTGGTGAGGAGCGACAACCGCACCACAGTGGCGTACATCAACAGGCAGGGCGCAGTCCGCTCCGCCGCCTTGTTGACCACAGCAGAGAACCTGTGGTTATGGGCCTCAGAGATTGTATTGTCTCTGAGAGCCCTCCACATCCCGGGACTGGAGAACGGGGGTCCGACCTCATGTCAAGAGGCGGGCCCCTGCCAGACGAGTGGGTGCTTCACCCGGAGGTGGTGAAGCAGATCTGGGCCCGGTTCGGGAGAGCGGAGGTGGACCTGTTCGCCAACCGACGAAACAGCCACTGTACTCTGTGGTTTTCCATGGCTCAGCGGGACAATCCGCCCTTGGGGGTGGACACGTTTGCACACGAGCCATGGCCAAGAAAGCTGCTCTACGCCTTTCCACCGCTGCGCCTCATTCTCCCCCTCCTGGAGAGGGTGAGATGAGAACACCTCTCAGTCATCCTAGTGGCCCCAGACCGCCGTGTGGCGCCGTGGTTCGCGGAGGTGACACAGATGATGGTGGGCCAGCTCTGGCCAGTTCCTCAGGTCTGGGGGGCGATGTCTCAGGGGGCTGATAAAATGTTAGGGATAAATACCTTGACATATTGACTACAAGAGCTTGAATCAAACAAGCAACCTTGTATTTGAAAGATGAACTGACATAGCAACAGTCACACGTGGTATATAAGTGGTGTGGCTGAGTACTTTAAAGGGTTCATGAATAGAGGGGACTTGAATGTGAAATAAAATAAAAGTCTAAATGCATGAAAAAGCAGCAGAATATTTGAACTGAAAACTTTAGAACTAAAAGCATACGTCACCAATAATGTCTAAAATATGTGGAACATGTTGAAGTCAGTATGAAGTCTCCATCAGACGGAAAATAATAGGCTGAGACAGTCTGTTGAACTCCAGTGACCACGTCATTAGTCTGCTGCTCTAATTATGTCAATTGGAGTTATGACATCATCGTGTTCCATGACACAGGTGTTTATATTTGAGCTAACGACGTGTCCAGAGATCAAAGGTTTCCATGGTGATCAGTGAGAGGAGAGCATTTTCATTGTTCTGAATGAGAGATAAACCTGTTACATGTGAACATTTTGTTGAAGAACCGTAACAGATATCGGTGAAATTTCAAAGCGTAAAGCATGTCAAGGAACTTGAGCATCTGAAGTGTACTTTTTGTGTACTTTCGGATTAATAATGTGGCCTTTTTGGCAGATTAACTAAAGGTGTGTGGCTGCTGTGGTGGGGAAAGGTGAGGCTGAAGTTACAATGGGTTTTAATGGAGACATGTTGAAAGTTGTTGTCACTTCATGCCCTCAAGAGGCATTTTGTTGAATTATTTTGCTTAATTTCATTTTATCTTTCAAGCTACGAGATGTTTTCCTACATTTGTCATGAAAAATTATGTATCAGGAATGTAGGGTTTGGGAATTATGGCAGGTTTAAAAGAAAATATGAAGGCAAAATTAAATCTGTCCTCCACTCTAGCTGTGACATCACGCACTCTAACATCTGAAGAAGGCTTTAATCAGATTTAAAAGTTGTGTAACACGAATAATGTCAGAAAGATGTGTGACATTTTAAAGTTGGAATGAGGTTTCTGAGTGAAAGTATGACGGAGCAGTTAGCAGTTGAAGAAAGAGCAGTTAGCAGTTGAAGTTGCATGAAGATTGTTGAAGTCTGAAGAGTTCTCCATTGACTTCCATGTTAAAAATGGGATGAATTATGGGATGTATCTCTGGAATTATGAAAGTTATGAATAACAAAAGTAATAGCCATTGATTCCCGACCGAGCTGAACGTTTTGATGTTTGAACAGAGTTGCGATGTTCAATGTGGGAAAAGAAGCAGCGCAAAATAACCCGGCGGAATAATAAATAATTTTGTGCGTAGCATAACAGATAGTTGGCATGCTGTGTCAGCATTCCCACTAAATAATAATAATAAATAATGAAAGTGTAATGCCCTTCCAAAAAGGGTCAAATAAAAAATCTACATTCTTCTCGTAACTAAAGATCCAGTCCTCTTTTGAATACTGACCCATATTTAGAATTGTGGGGATCATGCATACACATGTACACAATTCCAAGCTCATCCATTCACAGTTGAAGAGAGATTGAAGTCTGGGCCCAGTGGTAGACAGAAAAACTCTCTCCTGCATAAACATTGTATTCATACTAAAAACAATAACTACACATCACCTCAATGTCCACACATGTTACTTACACCTCTATTGTACATGACGGTACTTAACGGTCAAACCTTTCCTGCAGTATTATCCATCCAATAATCACTTCTCCGATACTGGGCTGAACAGTCTGTTGTCTTATCTGAGTCTGACATCAGTATCGTAAGAGTTTATGTAAAATTGTTCTCAGATGGAGAACATATTTGTCTTTAATTCTATGAAGACATTTTAAAAGACATTTTGTAGAATCAAATACAATTATATTTTATATGTTTTATTTGTATTAATGATTTATTGGTTGGTCCTTCAGTCCCAGCACCGTTCATTTTCTTTATCCAATGTGTCAAATTCTGGCTCAAGAATGAAAAAAACGGATTCAATAAAACTGTGATAAAAAAGTCATCATGTTCCCAGACATGTTAAATGATGTTCATTTTCTGTAGAGAAAAGCAAAGCCTCGGGTTGGCTACTTACTGGCTGTGTCTGTGTTTGTCTTCAAAAAACAATCTGCTTTCCTTCAGCCGTCTGACAATTGGATTTCCTGCCCTTGTATTCAGGAGCGACAACAAAAGCTTTTCAACAACATTTTCCCGTTATGGCTATAACCATTACTTTCCAGATACACGACTTCCACTGCAATACACTGATGTAACTGCACAGTCTAGTTGCCACCCTGGCCATGTTATATTCTTGGTTCAGAATACAGGATTCTATAATAATTTGCATACTGAAGAACCTGGAAATGATCCCACACAACCGATCTCACTCTTTTGTGGCTCGCTTCATCTATTTCAATTCCAGTGTGCGAAAAAGTACACGTCCCACCGTCCGGGACGTGTTATTTACAATGTCGGACAAGTAGATCTTTCAATTGACTTGTCCGGCGGACAAGTGACGTTTTTAGCCCTCATTTATTGACAAATTATTGATAAACTCAGTTTACAAAAGGCAGAACTCATTCGCAAATTGTCCGCAAATTGTTCGTTTAGAAATGTTAGTTTCGGTTCTGCTTGTCGATTCCTAAGGAAATGCATCTCGCCGCTTTCTGTACTGTTAGACGGGGGCGGGGCGGTGCGGGACGTGTAGCACAGTGGCAGGGTTGGGAAGCAAAACTCGGTGCCGAGTAGGAACAAATAACAAGTGTCCGGTACCGGGATTAATAAGAGTTGTGAGGACAGGAGGCGAGGCCGACCCCGCGGACCGCAGCTCTCTCTCTCTCTCTCTGTTCCGGATCATCTGATCGCTGCACGGTGCAGTTCAGCGTCTCTCTCTCTCCGTCTCTCCTTCTACACACAGCGGACCCGCTGCCCGTTTAACAGCCTAATCTTTGTCAAACTTTCTTATGTTCTTTCTCTAACACGTAATGAAGGTTATTAAGCGTTTTAGCTCCTATGTTGTTAATATTGACGCCATTTCCTTTATGAAGTAAAGCAGCCTCCCTGTCTGTGTCCTCGCGCTGTCCTCACATCCCCCGACCCTCAGACTCAGAGGAGCACAGGGATGTCAGTATTGTTTATGAAGCAGGGTATAGAAAATACATTATTGAAATTAAAATAGTATTTATTTACTTTTACAAACAGTGAGCAGCTGCAGCATGTGTATTGCAGGACATGTGTAAGCATGCAAGCGTCTTTGAAAGCGCTAGGGCTATAAATATAATGTAATATTATTATTATTATTATTATTAGGCCTATGTGTTGGACATGTGTGGTTGGACTCTGTCTCACAGGCAGGTTGCAGTGTAACATCAGAGGAGACTGGGCCAATTGTACATTCTCAAACTGCACCACATAGAACTAACTAAACAATGCAGAGATTATTTTTATATAATTGTATTCAATAACCGTAAGAAATTAAACAGTATGAAGTGATTTCTAAATAGGAATACAGATTTGACTTAATGTTTTCATAAATATGTTTTTCTCCCAGTTTGTCATGTTATTATTAGTTATTTTTACCCTCTCAAAGAACCGGAATCGAGAACCGAAAATAACCGGAATCGAAAAGCAGAACCGGAATCGTTAAAATCTAAACTATACCCAACCCTACGTATGTGTGATGCAGTAAAATCTTACCGCTCACTTACGTTAGCGGTGTCGTAAAAAACGTGGGAAAATGTAAAATACGTTGGCGAAGAAGAAGATTCCAGTGGCCCCAATTTTTTCATTCTGGACAAGTGAAAAATGTATTCGGACAAGTAAATTGCCAAACTCACTTGTCCATGGACAAGTACTCTCTAAAAACTTTTTCTCACACTGAATTCAAATGTAACATTGAAGATCACAAACTATTTCCTGCTTGACAACCCACAACATCTGACCATGTTCAATTCCCCTTTAGAACAGATGGACATCGGCATGGCTTATTAGTCCAAACTCGTTCAGTCACTCCAGTGTGGACCTTAGGTGCAGTCACATTGACTTCAGTCCATCTCTCATCCATTACAACTGTTGTATTGCTTTCACCAACAGTTTATGGTTAATGTTGTGATTTGCATTGCTCTTATCAATATCTATGACATCCATCAAATAGTGACATCATGTGATTTTTGAGACAAGTGGTTACTGAGTTTGCCCGAAAAAAAACAAGCACTACAATAGTAATTTCTTTGAATGCTTAAATCATTTTTGTAAGTAGATAAAGTGAAACTCTCGATTAGTGAGGTCACAGCTCACTGGGAAGAGAGGACACAGCACTGGAGCGACCACTAGCCATTTTACTCAAACCTGTGTCAATAAAGCATGGTGGACTCAGCAAGCTGGAGAAGGTGTTACTCATCTGGCAGGAGCGATGTGCGTTCCCACACTATGGATGGTTATTTTACCCATGTCCTCTGGCTCTCTTTGCTTTGACCCCTCACTCCTCCCACTGCTCGCCTCAGTTGTGAATACAAAACTCCACCTCAATTCGTCAACACTCGCCTAAAGGGAAGCTAGCACCCACTAAAATCATATTGCTACAAGTCTCAATGGCAGGGGTAAACATAAACATGACCGCTGTAATGACCATCCTGCTAGGTTGATACGGTATGAATTGGAATATCTATTCTACTCCAACTCCTCTTTCTATTTATTTTTTCAGGAGAACTTACCACTAATGCTGTTAGGTGACTTTAGTAAAGAACTTATGTCGGTCATGTCAGAATTGACTGTTAGAAAGACACTAGCTGCAAATATTATACCAAGTCAGATGTGACTGATGTGCTCCAGAAAAAGCTAGGAACTGGACCCTGAGTAAATAAACGCTTTGTTGTTGATGAGAGGCATGTTGGATCAGAAATGTGGGTCATTTCCATACTGTTATGTCATATAGGTAAGGAGGCTTGTTGCAGTGCAGTCAAACCAAGACTGGCATTTAATTACCAAAACGTGAATAATATTCTAAACACAACAACATGATGAAACTTCACTTGCAGCAATTTAATTAGCAATCTAATGTGCAGCTTGAATCGCTAAAGTTGTTGTCTTTATCGCTTCAGATCAAGCTCGACGGTGACATCGCAGTACACTGAAAAAACTGAAACATTGACTTTAATTAAATGTATTATGTCAGATTTAACTGTATTAGGTTAGTTGAAAGCAATAATATTACGTTTAAATACAAAATAATAGGTTCAACTTAATATTATTGCAACAATTTAGCTCTGACACCAAATACCACTCACAGACAAGCAGACTTTGGGTTCCTCTAATATGTGACTTTGTGCTAGATGTGTTTGCTTTACCATAGCTGTGGCATTACATATTAATACTCTAGTGAGTAACTGAGGAGGCTAATGGACGATTAGATGAGAAGACAGCTTTTCTGACGCATGGCAGGAGGCTCACATATCAAAATACTCGCCGTGTGATCACAGCCTCACTCCAACTCATGTTGGACTTTCATTGGCTCCCAGGTGCAGGTGGAATATAAAAGAACCCACATTCCGTCTCTTCACGAGCTGCTCGCCAAACAAATCTTCCTCCATCTCCTCTTTCAAGCCATGCATGCTTGCATCTGGCATGGAGCGCATTCAAGAACCAGGAAGTTTGTCTCGTGTGTTTAGACGTTTCCTGAATTAAGTTTGAAGCGAGACACACCAAAGTGCGTGTTCGGTTCTTGAGAATACTAATTTAGCTGCATATTCCTGTCCCTTCATCCTCTATTCCCCCAGTACACCCCACCACACCCCCCACATTGCTATCAACACCCTCTCTTCCTCCTTCTCCGGCTCGCTCTGTCGCACGGATTCGACGGAGCTGAAAATACATCTCTGAACTCAGGGAGGCAGCGGGAGACAAGGCTTGTCAGCGGGAGGGTGGGAGGGAGAGGAGGAAGAGGAGGAAAAGGAGGAAGGGGGAGAGCAATGTCTTCATCATCTGTCGCTGATGAAGATATTGCACCCCCCATCTTCCCCTCTCCATACCTGTCAGATGACCCGCCCCGCTGCACGCATCGCCTGCCCTACACTTCCTCATCCTTCCTGTCACCCTCCCTCCTCACATGGTTTCATTGAAACTGTAGATCTAAATCCTCCCCCTCATCTTATCTCTTTTCATAATTTCTCTCCATTTGCTTGTTATTCTTCTATTTTCAACCCCCCTTCTTCCCATTCACTTCCTCCTTCTCTCCTCTGATGACAGCTCCCCCTCCCCCGTCACACTCTACTTCCTCTCCTCTTCTCCAAAGAGTGGTCGAAGGCATATGAATGATGTGTTGATGAAAATGATGAAAGTATTTTTTATTCATTTTCTGTCATTACAGACATGAAAAATACTGCACCAACAACTGAGTAGCAGATAGTCGGTCTTAACAGTGACGATTTTCCCAAACGTAGCAATAGGTCATCAAAATTGTTCCTTTAAAAAGCACCAAGAGTTCATGTCTTACATCTTTAGGATCTAATGGACAGCGTTCTGTCCAGCTTAGCAGCGCTGCAGCGTTCTCTCAATAGAACCTCTTTGCATTGCCTTTCACAAGAAACCAGTTTCATAATTCAAAGCTGCACTATTCCATTTTCTCTCAATGAATCAAAATTACTGTGTGGTTGCTCTGAGGGGTTTCTTTCAGCTTAAAAGCTCAGTTCTGCCCCAAACAGCAGACACATGACGTGAGCAGCTCATCACAGTGGAAGCATTAGCAGCTTCAGAGCCACATGCTCTCCTCAAAGCATCAGAGTGAATATTGGACTATTTCTCAGTTGTCCAGAAACATGACACATACTGTATATTGCCATTACATTGCAGGAACAAATGCCATCCAGGAATAATATATTGCTGTTAGTGTTTCCCAGTCTTTTGGATATTTATTCATGGACACAGCCTCATCTCGAGGTTTCTATGTTGAGACATTATACTAATTTTGTCACGTTAACATTTTCAGTCTTTTTATTTGACTTGGTAAAGTTCTGCTAAAACTGAGACCCAGATCCAGTCTGTATCCACATAGTGAAGACCCTTCACACCTGAAACCAACAGGTGCAGAATGTGAGCTGAACTCCAATCCTCCCTTTGGTTTGTGATTTGTGATTTTGGGTTACTTTAACTTGGCTTAATGTACAAACGGGTTGGTAACTGTATCTTTGTATGTACACTAATGAGGATTTTTATTAAACTATTTCCAACATAACACAAATTCAGATCTCTTCTGAGGTGAGTGGAGGCTCATGGCCCACTGTTCTACTGCTCAGTAAATGTCAGATCACTGTAATTGTTTTGCTTCCTTTCCTCTGATTTCCCTCTTTGGAAGTGTAATGCATTAATATAAGGAACAGAGTCTCTAGCTTGAAGTCTTTATAACAGCCTTATATTTACCGTGTGAGGCGGTGAATAATTCCACTGTGTCAACATTTGGTTTTGGGGATGTAGCATTACAGCCTTGATCGTATTGTATATGCCTTCCAACAACGACAGAGGTATAATTAGAGGTGTTCAGCGCAATTATGTCTGTCAATAGGGGGACACCGAACAAGGCAGGGACAATGTAAATGAAATCAATAGCTTAAACCTAACGGCTGTTAAACAGTAGCACTTGGATCTGCTCCAGATCGTCTACCCTCTGTGGGTTGAAGTGAAATAGAGTGTAGGTCCTGTTGTATTGATCTCCTGACCTCTCTCTTATAGAAAAAGAAACTGTCCTGGAGCCCTTTGTGCTGAAGGACCTGCTGCCCTCCGCCCTGGGAAGTTACTACCGCTACACCGGCTCTCTGACCACTCCGCCCTGCAGCAAGGTGGTGGAGTGGATCATCTTCAGCAGACCCATCTACGTCTCCTACAAACAGGTGAGAACCACACCACACAGAAACAGGCGGAGAATATTGCACGCTGTTTGTGATGATTTACAGTAATTTGGTTTTAAGTGTGGAAACTAAATCATTTTATTCCCTGAAATGATGGTAAATGAACTTCATTCGTATAGTGCTTTAAAAAGCAGCATTCACACTTTCACACACACTGTCACACACTTATGGCAGAGGTGGCCGCACAAGGTGCCATCAGGAACAATAGGTGCTTCACTTTTCAACTTTGTTCTCATAATAATAATAATAATAAATGGAATTTATAAAGCGCCTTTCACGGGACCCAAGGTCGCTGTACATGGTGGACAGACAAAACAAAACAGACAATGAGGAGCGAACAAAACAGTTCATACCATGAACTTTAGGACTGACTAGAATGTCATTTTGCAATGTTGTCTGTTTGTGAGTGTGTATGTTTGTGCAGTGGTAGTGCAGATTATGTGAAGAATAATTGTGAAGTGGTTACATTATATTAAAGGTTAAGTTGTACCAAAAATGTAAGTACTCAGCATGGGCTGCCCTACAAAAAAGTATTTTTCTTCTTTAAACATCTCTGAGTTACAAAATTACAGTCATTGAAATCAAACAGTTTTTTATAATATAGAGCTGAAGCACTATGGTTTTGCTACATGTTTCGTCCAAAAACACTTTGTGTGTATTTTACTTAAAATACAATTATAAAGATCCAAGCTGCACCTGCAAACTCCTCAACCATAAGATCCTCTGACGGTGCAGCATGCTCTCCCTCGGGGGGGGGGGCACAGCGCCGGGGCAGGGGCTTGTCGACTTCTTGACGAATTAAATGATTATTTTAGTTGATTTGGTTAGTTCGATCCTCCTGCAAATGAGCCTTATTCACAAATCCTACGCTATGGATTTAGCTTGTAATGTTGCATATCTCTCCAGGGAGTTAAATCAAATATTGGGGTTTATAGATTGACACTGAACTGATTTCTATCACACATTAGGTGCACTATAAATGTGTTCTTTATTGTTCCAGACGTGCTGACATGTAGTGTCAGATTAGATTCTTTACAATTTATTTTACCAATGCAAGACTATGCTGACATTTTTAAACAAAATTCTTCTAAAAGCATTCTCCTTCCTCTCGGTGTCATCTATATAAAGCTCTGCAGATGCCTATTGGGATGTTTCTGTTTGTATGCTCCATTGTACTACGCTTAAGCTCTTGCCTTTCATACGAGCCAATGCTTTGTTTGGTATCAACCTCAGCCACAAGGGATTGTCCCATGTGTCTCTTAAGAAAGAGCTTTTATTTTCAGGGCGCCTTCAGCTTGGATTCCTTCTATGTCTTTAGTAAGCCAAATTCAGTGTTTGATTGTTTTCTGGAAATACATTCCATGTGTTTTAAGTGATTCAATTACTGAATCTGACTCAATAGTTTAATACATTTTATGATAGAATCTATCTTAAGAAAAAAAAAAGATAATACATCTCAAGGTGTTTAACTAGATCTTATAAATGTTTGCTCAATCACTTCTGACCTCTGACATGAGTTGTATTGATACTTTGTAAGGGACACACCTTTTCCTCAGATTAAACTAAAAATGCCAAAATTAAAGATAAAACGAGGCATTCATTGAAACGGAAGAATGAAGGGCATAAATTGATTTACATTTTGGACGGGTGTAAACTCATTTGCATCTATGCTGGCTATTACTGCATCAGTGTATCACTGTCTAAATAGATGTGAAGGGTTCCTGTTTGTTTTCCATGTGATGTTCAGGATTGGTTGGCAGAATGACAGGTCTGTACACAGCGCTGCTGACGGCACGCATTCCTCCTCTTCTTGTTTCAATCCCTGTTGACCAAGCTGTCCATCACTGCCCCTTTTTAATTCAACTGCTTATACTCTGTCAATATCCAGACACTTTGAAATGGATACAAAGAGGAAAACTATCTGTGTGGTTATATAAAAACGGAAGATGGAAACAAACAGCCTAAAGTTCCTTCAGGTTAGTTTAGTCATTAGTCAGCACTTTCAGTGTGCCATTAGTCAATGACGCAAAGTAACATTTGCACTTCCTCACAGTTATTACTCTATATGAAGCAAGATTATATCAGAGACAGCCTCTTATTATTTATGTATGACCTATATATATGTAGCCATTTTTACGTTGGTATTTTGTTAACAAAGATTCCCCCCTCTCAACATAAATGATTGGTTCATCTGAATAGACAATGTTTCTCAAATCAGAAAAATAAATAACATGAATGAGCTCAATACCAGACCAATTTGAATCACTGACAAATTGAAAATGTGGGCCAGCACTCCAATAGGCTAAGGGGCGAGACAGCCCTAAGCGGTTGACCAATCAGAACAGAGCCGGCCAGCTAAACCCTAACCCTAACCTGTCTGGTTTCAGACAGAGGGTGAAAAGAGGTGCTGCAGCACAGGCAGTATGAGAAAAATAAAGAGCTTTTTGAACATTAAAGAGACATGTCACAGTAGAGACACTGAAAACTAATATGAACCTGAATATGAGTATAATAGGGCCCCTTTAACAGCAGTGTGAATCCCCAAAATGCTCAATGTCTAATTCTGTTATAGAACAGTTGATGTATCACTTGTTCCAGTAACCTCTACAATGCACCTCTCCAGTGTGCTGTCCTTAGTTCACTTCTCTCTGGCTGTGAAGACTAATATATCAGTGGGAATTCATGAAGTGTGGGCTGTCGAGACTTAGTAACTTTCAATAATCTTAAAGTCTGCTCCAAGTTTCCAGGTGTTTTGGTCATGGTTCCCTGAGTTTCAGTTATCGTTGCGGAAATGATGTAACAGTAACACATTTGAAATCTACATTCTTTAAGTTGATGAGTTCTTTTTTTTACCTATGTGACCAAATTTGTATTTTACAGTAGCGACAGGTGCAAAGTCCCTGCAACGGCCCAAAACGTTTCCATTGGGAGAATCCAATGCAGTTTCAAAAACCATCCAAATAATGTTTTTTTTTTTTGCCAAAACAGAAGCAAATAAAGAAACATCTTCACTAACTTGACAACACATTCAGCATTTAGATAACATTAATCGACCTAATAAAAAATGTTCATGGTTTACTTAAAGCTAGTGATGTTATGTATTGCGCCGAGGCTTCGGAGCGTGTGTCGAGTAATCCCCGAAGCTTTTTCTGAAGCTTGTATCGAGGCTTGTATCGTTTTGGGCCAGTGACCTCACCGAAGACAAACGAAGCCTCGCTGCCCCTCAATACCACGTGACTGCTTCAGAAAGTGCTTTAGATCGGTTGAACCACAACCCTCATATTACCCATGGATGTATAATAAGAACGATATATTACCCTTCCTGTACCCGGGCCCGGTGACACGATGGAATTAAGAGAGCTCAGACCCTCACTTATATAGAGGTCGGAACATGTCATAAGTATAAATAAATAAAAGCATAAATAAATGTAGGAATAAAAACATCAATAAATGAATAAATACAGGAATAAATCGTATTCCGTTTTTTCAGATGGATTCAGTATGTGTGCTGTGGCTCAGCTGGAAAGCAGTTGACAATCAACCGCAGGGTCCCTGGTTCAACGACTGGTCAATACATCTTTTGTTTTGTTTATAAAAGCTACAGCTAAATGAGATAATGTAGTTAATAAATGTATTCTTTGATATGGTTTAGCCTTTCTCAGGCTACAACATGGTTAAGTTTACGAATATTATTAACCTGTTAAGCCCTGAGCCTGTTTTTCAGGTCTCAGGCTCGAAAATGACATTCCCAGAACAAATGACCATATCTTCCCTTCTAAAAGGGTTACATGAATAATCTTTTTTCTCAAAGTAATGATAAACCTGTGAGTTGGATGTAGAAAAGTCAGAATCAATATAGATGTTTTTTATTTTAAAGAAAATTCAGATTTTACATAGTAAAAAACTGTAAATTATAGTGTCCGTCCAAAAATTATTGTTTACTTATAGTGAAAACTACCCTTGGATGATGGGTTAGTAGACTAAAAGCTTTAGGAATCCAAAGTACAACATATAATAAGTACCCTGTATTAAGATTGATGCAAAACAAGTGACATTTGACCTTTTTAGAGAGGTTTAGCCAAAAACACTCCACCTCTGAAGTGATTTGGGTGGAAATCTTTTTTTTTTCATATCTCTGGAACCCATTGGTCGATTTTGATGGTTGACACCTCTTTCTGACCGTTAGAGCCAATAGAATCAAAGGGGGAGTCCCCCACACACACTCATTGTGAAACAAAAAGGTGGGGGCTTTGTGCATGTAATTTTGCATTAGAGTGAAGCTACACTCTAGCTCTGACATCTAGAAACGGAAAAGCATGGATTATCTGTTTTATTGCTCAAGGATTATCAGAAATCATTTCAAAGGGACACAGACACATTGGATTAACCTATGGATTAACTTCAGCAGCGTTTTTATCGTTTTAATGCCATTGAAGACCACTTTGGAGAGACTACAGAGCCACGGTAAAAATGTTAGCATTTTTAGCTACCTAGCGTCACCTGTTTTGATGTCTGTTTTTGTTTATAACGTCGCAAATTCGTATAATTCAGTGATAATGAGGGTACCCTTCGATTCTGTGTCACATCACAATGTGAATCGTTGTCATGGATGTGGAGAAAAGATACATAATAAGGTTTTGTGAGTGATTTTCGGTGCAGTAATCTGTTAGCATTTTTCGCTCGTTGCTAATTCAGAGGCTCAGTGTTAGCATTGTGGGTTTTCTTTTGAAAAAAAAAAAAAAAAGATCAGTTAGATGAGTTTCTTCCCGTTACATGGATATAAAACATTCATAGTTTATTAAATGAACATGCCCTCAGACACTTTCCTGCAAGATGTTGCGGCAGTGCCCCGGTACCGGGGTCTCTCGGGCTTAACAGGTTAAGGAATACAAATCCCTCTTTGCAATGTTTACCAGCCTCCTTAGGCTTTTCAATCACAATAATTAAACTGGAATAAATACAATATTCTTAACATATTGTTGTTTAGAGTTATTCTAAAGGCCCTGACACACCAGGCAGTCACCAGAGAACTCGCCGACGCCGACTGTTGCGTCACCGTGTTCTCCTGTGTCATGGCCATGTGTCGCACTGGAACACACCGCAAAGACTTCAGCCGAGCACGTACGAACTTCGCATGCGTGAGTGGCAATAACTCTCCTTACCAGCAGGCGGCGGTAGTGTGTATTCGTCATTCAAAAGAGGCAACAACCGGAAGATAGAGAAGAAGAACAGACTGCGTGACCTAAACAAACAACAAATAGCGTGTGCGTTCCATTTTCACTCTCGTCCATCGAAAACATGTTTGGTGCGGTACTGGAGCTATCAGCCATTGGAGTGTTGCTTGTGGAAGACATTCTCAAGCAACCGTTTCGTTTCTCATGCACTGATTCGCTAGCTGAACAGACAATCAGAGTGATTTCTTTGTCCGACTGCCTGTGGCCAAATAAGGCGTGTGACGGCCGACGGTGCGGGACACACCAAGTTGAGTTTGGGCGACAGGGCACGCTTCGTCGTCCGACTAACGAAAACGGACGATTTTGGCCTGATGTGTCAGGGCCTTAAGGCTTTACTCATTGGGAACTCAGTATGAGATAGACTAGAGAACACTATTGAGATGTCAAATCTGCCTGTTTTACACACTTTGACTAACAGGGGGGGTTCGTGTTCAGATGAAGCCCATGATGAAGCCTCATGAGATGAACCCTTTTGCGAACCAATTGGCTGGAAAGCTTCAAAGCTTCATAAGGCTTCATCTCACCATCACTACTTAAAGCGCTGCCTAAACGAAATGCTTCAATTAAGAATCTGTCAGGGTTTGGAGTAAGGCAGGACCCAGATGCAGTTTAAGGAGAAGGGGTTTCAAACAAAAGCAAGCTTTAATTAATAAAAGCTGTTGACATGGCAAACAAGACAAAACCATAAATCCAAAACACGTGACATGAGGACAAGGACAAAAACCAACCTGGAGGGTGACAGGGAAAAGAATAATCCGACATGGAGCACAGGGGAAGACAAGACTAAATACACAGAAGGGTTATCACAGGACAAGACACAGCTGGGCAGGGGAGGCAGAAACACAAGGGCAACAGGTGAACACAATCAGACAATCAGACACAGGAGGGCAAACACAGGAAGGAAGACCAGACACAGAGAGAACAGAATTTCAAAATAAACCCATAACTTAACACACAAAACTGAAATCATGACAGAAACGCTTCAAGAAGCTCAGAACACAACAGAAACAAGGGGGCACAAAAAAAGGTGGGGGGGCTTGATTTACACAGTTTTTGCCTGAGACAAGAACCTCTGTTTTAGGGTGGTACACCTGTTTCCTGGGAGAGGGCTGAACTGAGCTGAAAGCACTTCTCTTTCTGGGAATTGACTTTGGCTTTGCTGTATAGACATGAAGGATGATTCCATGCAGTACAGAGGCCACCATGTGATTCTAATTGATAGTTGTTTAATACAGCTTTTACATAATTGGTGTGGTGTAACAGCAACAAAAAATAATTAAAAGTCAACAAATATAAAATAATGCACAGAGCAATGGATACAAAGAGGGAAATACATGAACAAAGAGTCAACAAAGCAGCGAGCGCTTGGGGCATAAATCATTCTTCCTGTTGTCTGGTTGATGATTCCTGACCATTAGCAAGTGTTTCTCAACATGCTTAAAAGCCTCTGTTGAAATCCTTTTGTTTATCCCTTTTTTGCTGTGGGACTCTCCAGAGAAAACGTTATGGAGGAAGATAAAAGAAGGAGATTGAGAAAGAATTAACACAGATGGTGACTGGAGTTATTTTTTCTCTGCCACTTTGTGTTTTATTTCTTGCCCCTCTTTTTGCTAGACCTTTGTTTTGGACGATAGTTGAAGTAGGTCAGCGGGAGTGACAGCCGTGGCTCTGGGCCGCATTTAGAGCCATCGATGCTCCTACACAACCACCAAAATGCCTTTCTTTCAAACAGACATGTGGATTAACCACGCTTCTATTTGTGCGTCTGATGTTTGTATGTGGGTATGTATGTGCATGTGTATGTGAATGTTTTTTGGCATTGTTTTGCATATATGTGTGTGTTTGTGTGTGTATCACATGTTTACCTTCCTAAGATTGCTTATGCCACACTGGTCTCACATCACATTCACCCTAAACATGAGCTGCCAACTGGGAAGTTCTGTTGAGATCAGCCTTCTAGTACCATTCCAAGTGGGACCTGTGGGAATTTTTTATAATTTTCCATCTGGCATTGTGTGCAATTGTGCCAACATTTCCAGAAAGCAGCTAAGATGCAGCCATATGGGTTTCTTTTCTCCTTGAGGTCTTTCAGAAGATTTTGTTCTGTTCCGTTGTGAAATACCTCCTCCAAAAAGCATGGGCTGAATGTGGTAAGAAATGTTTTCACCCATCAGATACATTTAGAGAGCTGACTAGTAGCATGGTTAGCAGAGAACTGTCTCACTGTCAGCACTGTCTTAGTGGATATTTTAGCACATACACTAAAAAAACTGAAACTTTAATGAAATGTATTATGTCAACACATTTCCCATCACTGTATTAGGTTAAATGAAAGCAATAATATTATGCTAAAATACTACAAATTATGAGGTTAGGGCAAGGCAAGGCAAGTTTATTTATATAGCACCTTTCAATACAAGGCAATTCAAAGTGCTTTACAAAAATGAAAGACATTAAGAAAATGGCATTTAAAATCAGTCATTAAAAAGCAAAGATAGTAAAATAAACATTAAAAGAAAAAATACATGGATAAAAGTTACAGTGCAGTTTAAGATGTGAATAGTTCAATTAAAAGCAGCGGCAAAAAGAAAAGTCTTCAGCCTGGATTTAAAAGTAGTAAGAGTTGCAGCGGACCTGCAGGTTTCTAGGAGTTTGTTCCAGATATTTGGAGCATAGTAACTGAATGCTGCTTTACCATGTTTAGTTCTGACTCTGGGGACAGAAAGCTGACCAGTCCCAGAAGACCTGAGAGTTCTGGATGGTTCATAATTTAGCAGTAGGTCAGACATGTATTTTGGGCCTAAACCATTCAAAGCTTTTTAAGCCAGCAGCAGTATTTTGAAATCAATTCTTTGACACACAGGAAGCCAGTGTAAAGACTTCAAAACAGGAGAGATGTGATCCACTTTCTTAGTGTTAGTGAGGACTCGAGCAGCGGCGTTCTGAATTAGCTGCAGCTTTCTAATAGATTTTTTAGTGAGACCTGTAAAGACACCATTACAGTAGTCCAGTCTACTGAAGATAAAAGCATGGACAAGTTTTTCCAAATCCTGCTGTGACATTAGTCTTTTAATCCTAGATATATTCTTTAGGTGATAGTAGGCTGATTTAGTAACTGTTTTAATGTGACTGTTGAAACTCAGGTCAGAGTCCATGACTACACCTAGATTTCTGGCTTTATCTGTTGTTTTGAACATTGCAGACTGAAGCTCAGCGCTAACTTTTATACGTTCTGCCTTGGCTCCAAAAACCATTACCTCAGTTTTATCTTTGTTTAATTGGAGAAAGTTCTGACACATCCAGTCATTGATTTGTTCAATGCACTTACTCAGTGTTTGAATTGGAGCATTCTGGTGAAATGGTTATGTACATTTGTGTGTCATCCGCATAGCTTTATGGTAACTTGTTTTGTAGTTTTTCATTATCTGAGCCAGTGGTAGCATGTAGATGTTAAAGAGAAGAGGCCCCAAGATGGAGCCTTGAGGAACCCCACATGTCATATTTGTCATCTCCGATGTGTATTTACCTATAGAAACAAAGTTGTTTCTGTCCTTTAAGTAGGATTCAAACCAATTTAGAACTGTTGCCGAAAGTCCCACCCAGTTTTCTAGACGGTCTAGTAATATGTTGTGGTCAACAGTGTCAAACGCAGCACTAAGATCTAATAATACTAACATAATAATTAGGGCTGTCAGTCGATTAAAATATTTAATCGCGATTAATCGCATGATTGTCCATAGTCAATCGCGATTAATCGCAAATTAATCGCACATTTTGTATCTGTTCTAAATGTACCTTAGAGGGATATTTTTCAAGTTTTTAATACTCTTATCAACATATGAGTGGACAAATATGCTTTATATGTTTGTTTAATATCATTTGAACAATGACAAATATTCTCATGAATATTAAACACAACAACCTGAACATTACAAATATTCGCCTCAATTCAACCTGGAACCTCTCATACAATAATACAATACAAAGTGTGTGTGTGTGTGTGTGTGTGTGTGTGTGTGTGTGTGTGTGTGTGGGTGTGTGTGTGGACACTGTGATGGATCGTTGGAGCTATGTGCAGCTCAAGGCATATATGCTCGAACGGGAGCTGCCTGGACGCTGCAATCATGTTGCGCGCACTATCCGTGCTGAGTGTGCTGACTTTTCGTCAGTGTGCTACCTGCATGAAGTCAAGTGCTCGGCGCAGTTGTCGGCGAAATGTCGCTCCTCTGTTTTCATTGAAACAGCTCCTTATATCCGTTAGCGCAGCTAGCTAGCACCAGATGCTAACAACAACAACAACAACAATACGTAAGGTGTGCCTAGCTCGCGCCACACATACACACACCCTCCCGGTCCTCCCGATGGCCAGTCCGGGCCTGCCGGTGAGCGTGGAAGTGTGGTCTGCCACAAGCGGGCGGCAGGAGCGGGGCTGTCAGCATCAGCTTGTAGATGGTATTTTAAACTCAATGCGCTCTGAAACTACGGGGCGGCAGAGGACAAAAAATACACATGCGTTAATCGCGTTAAAATAATTAGTGGCGTTAATTTTTTTTTGCGTTAACGCGTTATTAACGCATTAACTTGACAGCCCTAATAATAACATGTCAGAGATACACTATTTGACTCCTGACTTGTTCAGCCAAACTCCATCTGCCTTCAAAAGATGTCTGCGGTCCCAGAAAAAGTTTAAATTGTCAATAAAATGGACAGAATGGTCAGTACAGGCAGTTGAAAGCCACGTGTTCAGTGCAAACAATCTGCTGAATCTCTCCACTCCTCTTCTGACTGGCGGTAGAGGGCCACTGATGAACACCTCTGCATTTAGAGAGCTGACAGTTTCCAACAAACATTTAAAGTCTTCTTTCAGCACTTCTGACTGTTGTTTCACAACATCATTTGTTCCAATATGCAGTACCACATTCTTCACAGTCGGATGTTCAGCCCCAATATGCAGGATCTTCTCAGCCAAGTCAGAGACCATATCCTTGGGTATTAGGTTAAACCTAATGTTATTGCTTTCAACTAACCTAATACATTTGTTGGCATAATAGATTTAATTAAAGCCAACGTTTCAGTGTTTTCAGTGGGCTCAGATGAAGACCATATTTAACTAATTGCACACCAAAAAAAGGTTTTATGGTGCATATACTGAGAAGAAGAAGAGTCACTTATACCGACCTGGTGAGCTGTACTACGTGGTCTAGGATCAATATATGGTTACATCTCGATTACCTGTAAGGTACTGGAACATCTTTGATTGAAAGAGGAGTGTGGGTGGAGGGAAAATGGCAATGCGTGTGGTGAGGGTGTAAGAATGTGGCTGAAGGGAGGGAAAGTGCAGCAGAACTCCAAAAGAAAGGCTAAGGCAGACTTCTTCCTGAAACAGTTTTCGATACAGCAGCAGAAGCTTTTGTAGAATGACAATAAATGAATATTTTATCACACAGCTGACAGAAAAATATTGGCACACATTGTAGTTGTAACTGGATTGGCATTTGGTTTTGTAGGCCGTCAGTTGTCAGTTACAGTGTGTCAAGTTGTGTTTGCTGTCAATCTCAATCATTTTGCTGGGATCAGAAGATATTGTATCCTTGTCATTGTTGGAAGGCGCCTTAATGGCACAATAAGTAGCACAATTTATCACGACACGTGCAAAACCCTTTTAACTGCCAAGCTAAAGTCAAAATGAAATATGCAGAGTATGGCACTGAGCATCACCAGGGACTCCAGTCTACCATGGTGTTACCCACATGTCTACACACCATTTAACCACACCAATACCAAATCAGTGCTTACGGTAAACCATGGCAAAGTAGATGTCTTGGATTAATAAAGCCTGGACATGCACTTTTAAGCAGAATTTTCAACAATATCCATCTGGTGATGTTGTGATTCTGATCGTACAACACTGCTTTGTTAGCCCTTGGAGAAGTGAGTGAAACTGAAGTTAAATCCATTGTTGTAAAATCAAAAAATAAGACATCAAATGACAGTGATGGGATATACATGATTATTGTAAAAAAAACGATTGACTGTATAAGCAAACCTTTATGTTATATATCATTTCGTACAGGACAGAATGAAAACAGCAAAGGCTATTCCACTTTTCAAAACAGGAAATAAACATAGTTTTATTAATTACAGACCAGTGTCATTGCTTTCACAATTCTCAAAAATACTTGAAAAATTGTTCTTACAAAAATGTGATTATTTTATAAACAAGAATAAATTGCTGAGTGAGAGTCAGTATGGCTTTAGGACCAACCGATCTACTTCTTTAGCATTAATGGAAATAATGGAAGAAATGACATCAGCAATAGAAAGCAAGAAATATACATCTATTCATCTCAAAAATGCCTTTTATACCATAGATCAGCGGTTTTCAAAGTGTGAGGCGTGACTCCCTGGGGGGCGCCAGAGAGCTTCAGGGGAGAATCACAGAACGGCCGGTCGACTGCGGGCCGTTGACGGCCGGCTCGGTTCGCTCACGGCCGGCAGCGCCCTTTATTTTTTATGTTTTTAAACTGCATCATTCAAGTTGCGCTGCCAAGCGACAGAGGTCCGTTCAGCGGGCCGCTTCCACGAGATTCCATCCAGTCCGCTCCTGCCTCCACCTACCTGTGTGAGTGCGGGTTTTACACATTGACTTTGATCAAAAGCAAGTACCGGTCAAGGCTGCAGCCAGAGGATGATCTGTGTTTATTCCTGTCTACATTGCATCCCCGCATCATCCGCCTGTGCGCATCAAAGATGCAGACTCATTGTTCCCACTAAAGTAGGGGTGAGTGCAATAATGAGGCACAGTTGACGTTCAGTGTGTTGCCGGGAGCACATAAGGATTTATCCACCATGTTGAAAATGTTAAAAATGTAAAAAAAAAATGTTTAACATCTTAAGCCCTGAGCCTTTTTTTCAGGTCTCAGGCTCGAAAATGACATTCCCAGACAACCTGGTCTCACCAGAATGCGTGACTCCACCACGACTCCTTAACACCGCAGTGCGTGGTGGAGTCACAAACTTTGCTACATTTACGTGTCTGCACCACGCAAACAACCCCAATGTAAAGTGAATGAGGCTCCTTTGTCGTGGTGCACACACGCATTTCTACAACGTCCAGCAGTGAGCTTTTATTCTATAAAACGTTTTTAAAAACTACTTTATAGCTTGTAGTAACTCACGGGAGGCTTCTTTTATTTTATTTGTATTCATAATCATTTTTATTTTTCATCAGAATGTATTATGGTGCATTATTCACCAATTCTTGTTCTAAAAAAAGATTGCATTGTGTGTAATACAACTGTGATTT
>CALSBW010025406.1:179324-198877 GCA_943590975.1 Lindbergichthys nudifrons | reverse complement strand
ACTGGAATTGAGCTGTACAGACAGTACAGTATGAGAACAAAACACACTAGTAGGGTAGAACAGAAGAATGGTTTCATGCACACAGCATTACTCATGTGCTCCACCATGTTGTTAATGTAGAATGTAATAATGTGTGCACAGAGAGTACATCAGCTTGAACTGAAACCTCCTTAACTTCCTTTCTGTTTACTGAACACTAGTGTAAGGGAACTTTTGGATCACAAGCAGAACACTGGAGAGCTGAACTGATGTCAGACACTGAAGATTTACGGCTGGAGAATTGAGAAAGACATTTGCTGCAGCAATGAAGTGATACAGCTCCTGCCAAACCAATCCTGAAGATCTTTCCCCCAGTCCCAATATTTAGCTAGTTCTAAGAAAAATATATAATTGTGATATAACAAAGCAAGGTGAAAACTAGTGTGAACCTCTGAAAAAAAACCATTAATATTTAACACAGAGCTACACCTTTCATTTATACCACATTTAAGTTTACTAAAAGTTTAGATCATCATGGGTTCTCAGGTTATTTCTACTTCATTTAGTCAATCACTTGACTTTTCAAGCAAAACTTTGATTGGCATAGATAGATATTAGCATGCTGGCCAGCATTTTCACATTTACAGAAATTGTGATACCTTTTAAATAAATGAAATTAATTGAATAGGTTTCTATTTTGAAAAGGCAAAACTATATATTATATTATTATCACACCAACATTGTAGCCAATTTCTAACTTCAAATTACAGAATGCACTCTGTAGAAAATAATTTCTCTTGTAAAGACATGACTGATTAATGGACTGGAACCAAACTCAGATACTGCAGTGCTGCTCGTCCACCAGAACTCACGGCAGAGTTTTTTCTCCCGTTAACTCACGGCAGAGTTTATTCTCCCGTTAACTCACGGCAGGGTCCGCTGGAAAGTATTCACTTTCTGACTGTCAAACAAGCAGTTTGCTCAGCGCTACTGCTTGTTACTTTCATTTGCCGTACTCGCCATGAACTGTTATTGCTCAGGTTGATCTCACCCCCCGCCTCTGACATAAGCGTGAAGTATTGGTTCCTGATTCTTGGTTCTTGCCGGGCAGCCGAGTGGGGCCAGCTAAGAACCGGTTTTCGGTGCTTAGAGGCGGCTGCGGTGGAAACAGGAAGAGCCAGCAATAGTATGAAGCTGCAGCGCCGGAGACTGCAGTTTCAGGACCGCAGTCATGGGACCGCACTCCTAGGACCCTAGTTGTTTTGCAACATCGCCACCTAGGGAATTGGATGCCCGCAAAAGTACAACCAGCGAGTATTGAGTCTCATACACAGCGAGTCTCTTTAGACATTGTAATGCTTGTTATTCAACATCAACAACTGCACCTCGTCCACTGCCCCTCTGTCCCAAGGCGTCCCCCAGGGTTCGGTGCTTGGCCCCCTCCTCTTCATCCTCTACATGCTCCCCCTGGGCAATATAAATTGTCGCCACAACCTTCAATTTCACTGCTACGCCGATGACATCCAACTTTATATCTCAACAAAAACCATCACCCCCACAACACACTCCACTCTCACCAACTGTCTCTCAGAAATAAAAGCATGGATGCAAACAAACTATCTCCAACTGAACAGTGCCAAATGAGACATCATCATCATCGGCCCCCCATCCTGTACCAAAGCCATCCAGAATTTCAACTTCACCATTGACAGCCACACTCTATCCCCCCCCCCTCACATCCGCAACCTCTGAGTCATCTTCGACAGTCAGCTCAAATTCAATCACCACATCAATCACATCACCAGGACCGCCTTTTTCCACCTCAAAAACATTGCCCGTCTCCGCCCATCACTCTCCTCCTCTGCTGCTGAAACCCTGATTCATGCATTCATCACATCACGACTCCACTACTGCAATAGCATCCTCTACGGCATAGCATCCAACCTCCTCAATAAACTCCAACATATCCAGAACTCTGCTGCCCGCCTCCTCACCCACACCCGCTCCCGAGACCATATCGCTCCTGTCCTCTAGAACCTCCACTGGCTCCCCGTCCGTCAAAGAATCGACTTCAAAGTCCTCCTGATTACTCACAAAGCCCTCAACAACCAGCCCCCCCCCCTACCTCACAGACCTGCTGTACCACCACACCTAGGGTGACCAGGTGCCAGAAAGCCACAAGTGGGACAGAGAGTATGTTTGTGTGGGACAATGTGGGACATGTAAATGTAATGTTGACGCATGAACTGTCAACGGGGGGGGGGGGAGGTGGGTACACTGTGGACCTCTGTCGCCTGTCAGCGCAACTTACATAATGCCGTTTAAAACATATAATAATGGGCGGTGCCGGCCGTCAGCGAACCGAGCCGGCCTTTCTCCGCAGAAAAGCGTTTTGGCCAATCAAAATGAAATATGCGGGACATCGTCTCAATTTGCGGGACGCACCAAAAGTCATGACGCGCAAAGCGGGACATCTGGTCACCCTAACCACACCCCTTCCCGCTGCCTCCGCTCATCAGAAGCCAACCTCCTATCCATCCCCACCGGCATCAATCACCGGACCTGGGGGGACAGAGCCTTCTCCGTTGCTGCCCCCTCCCTCTGGAACTCACTCCCACAACCCATCAGAGACTGCCCTGACCTCACCACCTTCAAAAAACTGTATTGTATTGTATTATTTAACTTTAACTTGAACTATATATATTTATTTGTTGTTCTTTTCTTTTCACTATATCTGTAAAGCGTCTTTGAGCACCTGTAAAAGCGCTAACAAAATTAATCAATTATTATTATTATTAACGATCTAAAAATGCATGAAAATATGTTTTTCTTACAGAAATTTAATTATTATTATTAACAACAATTTGTTGTTATTATGTTTTTGTTTTTTAATAACAAATCTATTGTGTATGTCAGATGTAAAAAGATAGTCTTTTATATTTGTCTTATCAAATTTGACATACAACGTAAATATATATATATATATATTGTAGTAAGAATGATATAATCCATTTATAATTGTAAATGTATATAGTATGTAGACATACATTTAGATGTATATTTTGTTAAATGAAAACAAAAATATTAATTTAGTTTTTGGGAGAAGGGGTGGGGTTAAATACGTGTAAACTCCTTCCCACGCCTTTTCGGATGTGTAATTAGGTAGATCATTTGTTTATATATAATTTGTAAGTTAATAATATTTAGTTTATCAATTTGATACTGCTTATGTTTGTACAGTATCATAATTATCTTGTTTCATTTCATTATTATTATTATAAACAATTTTTTGTATTGTATTACACGTTCAAAATAAATCAAATCAAATGTGTCTTTGAAGAGCTGCTTGATTACTCAAAAAGAAAAACAACTCTTAGTGTGTTTATGCACCTGGCTGCCAAAGATACACGTGCAGTTTGACCGAGAGGCATTTCAGTGCAGAGTATATTTTTATTTATTTAGAAGACGGGCACAATTTCCTTAACACGGAATGACCTCTGGAGTCCAGCATGTCTTTGAGTTCCTCTGACCCTTCCTCTGAAAGTGGAGAGGACACTGAGGATTCTTCACTGGGGTGAGGCGGGGTCTGTTGTTCCCTCAGCCACCAGAAAACAGCTCCAGCTGCAGTACCCCGGGAAGAAGCCCTCTTCGGAGTAAAAACCCACCAAGATTCCTCGCCGTCCACTTCCCCGGTAGCCTGTGCCAACGTCCTTATAAAGATGGTCGCATTGAAAGCACCCGGTTTCATTAAACGAACAAAAAGGCTAACAGTTGGTTTTGCAGCGAGTCATCATCATAGGCTAACAGATGACTCAATACACCAGAAGAGTTGTTAACTTTAAACAAACAACACGATTCACATTACTCACACTCTTACTGTAATTAGTGATTAAATCAACAATTAATGTAAGACATCTAGTTGGGCTTGCCAAAATCACACTACAGTTTCATTAAACAAATAATCAAATATGCTAACAGTTTATTTTTGCCGAAAGCTATACAGTAGCAAACTAATAATTGTTTTTAGTGCCTTTAATATGGTTAGAAGCTATCATAAGCTAACAGATTATTGTTTGTATTGCCTTAAGACGATCATTGTTAACGTTAGCTAATCACACTTCATTTCAAGACACCAGAATTGTTATTAATGTTAAACAAATAAAACTTTAAAAGCACTTCACATTACTCACACTCTGTGCGTTGTCGCTGTCGTTCATATTCATGTATCCTACTCGCTAGGTGGCAGTGTCACGAAAAACTAGGGTCCCAGGGCTGCGGTCCCGGGACTGCGGGCCTGAAACTGCAGCTTCATGCTACTCAGAACCAGAACTAAATCAGGCTGTAGCCAAGAACCAGCTCTGGAACCGGTTTGGTGGAAAAGGGGCATCAGACACCTTCCTAAAGTACCAATAAACCCCCAACAAGCAACAATGTATCTATGAATGATTGGTTTTCAGTGTTAACAAAACTTCTGCAGCCCTTTGAGAAACACAGAAGATCTCCCTTACATTGTTAGTCAAAGCTTGTGTAACATAATGGGTTGTACATCCATAGGTTGAGTCTAAATGTATCTCTCTCTCTCTTGCTGTTTTTCTGTTTGTTCATTAGGATGACTATGTTTTAGAAGTTCGTCACTTTCAGTGTCCCAAGTGGCCAAAGCCGGACGCCCCCCTCAGCAGCACCTTTGAGCTCATCAACGTCATTAAAGAGGAGGCGTCCACCCGCGACGGGCCCACCATCGTCCATGATGAGTGAGTCATACATTTAATATACATTTATATTCTGTCTGTCTGAAAGTTTAGGACAAGGGGAGAATAATACTGAGTGACATTTTGGCAGGTGCTCTAGAAAGTATCGGGTTTCTAAACCCAGATGTAATTTCAGGTATGATGTTGACAGATAACTGTATCTTTGCTGAAAGATTTAAAATACATCACTGCAGGAGTTATTTACTGCTCCCATATTATTTACTAACATTTGTATTGTAGATCATGTTGTTGTTGTTAACCCCAATATTAATTACATCTCTGGTTGGCACTCCCAAGTTTATTTATTTTGTGAACAAAGTTGATGATGTGAATGATGTGATAAAAACATATTGGCCCCCCAGGCATACAGAGACTTCGTCAGCCTGACTGTCCTGCAGGTTTAGTTAGGACACATGTTGTTTCACTTCTAAACATCCAGTGACAACCCTCCAACCCCCAGACTCCCAACACAGGTACCCCAAGAAACTTCCCAATTAAACGTAATGAAAGTGTCTTTAGTATTGACACACATTAGTGTGCTTGAAGGACACTCTTATCCAGCAGATCTGCTCATGTTTATTCATTAGAATAATGAAGACTGCTAGTCGCATCCTCAAGAAGAGACTAATTGAGCACTTCATCTGGTTGCCATGGTGCAGCCAGCTTGCAGATTGTCAGTTAGAGGCGCGTCCTAATTGTCTGCAGCTCATTACTCAGCCAGGCATGGTTGTTAGCAGTTCTCTGCTGCGCTCCTGACAGGGCTGCTAATGGAAGAGAGACCATTTACATTGTGAAGGAAACCCGGCGTTCCCCCAGGGCAGGGGTCGGCAACCCGCGGCTCTCGAGCCGCATGCGGCTCTTTAAGCCCTCTACTCTGGCTCCCTTGAGCTTAGACAAAAATATTTGTAGGACTATTTATATTTTGTTGCACGGTTGAAAATGTTTCGTATCTTGTATTTTGAGGTGATACTGTGACACATCATTTTTTTTTTAAAACGGTTTTAATTAGGTCAACTAAAATATGCGTCACATCCTGCTACGGTCCCGCACCAGCGCCTTTTCTTGCAGGCGAACTATGGATAAATCAAAGAAAATAAAAGTATGGGAGGAACACAGAGGGTTTAATTCTGCGTGGTTAGAGCATGGATGTATAATAAGAACTGGATACAGCGTGGGAGGCGGGGCCTCATTCATTCCTATGAGAGTTGCTCATTCGCGCATGATGATAAAATGGCCCAACTTTTGAGAGAGCGAAACGTCACAGATTACCCGGCATGCCTGATAAGTACCCGTATGTGCGCTCATAGCGCATGCGCAACTTTAACTATGCCCCCCAAAATGCTCGTTCACATCAAGCACGTCAATTTGCGTACACGTAACAGCACCGCACGTTCATGACAGCATGGTAATGGTTTGTTATGATAGATTTGATATTAACGAGGCGGCAGTTAGCAGCTAGCGGTTAGCTAGTAATTATGCTAATTTACACATCAATCGTTATGTACTTTTATATTACGCTGTAACAGGATCTAGTGATATCCAAGCAACAGAGCTTCATTTAGCATGAAAGAATTATTGCACTGTATATATATATACAGTGCAATAAGCTTCTTAGTGCAATAAGAAGCTACAGGGACGTTAATCTACGTCGGTAATATTAACTTTATTTAATACAACATTTACGGTACAAGATTTAATCATACAGCCCATGTAGTATAATATTTTACAAATGATGAATTACAGCAAACATGTGCAATATATCCATTATTACAGCTCCGTGGGCTGGCAGTAAGGCGATATGGGTCCGTTCTTATTGTGCATCCATGGGTAAAGATAAACGCATGTAGTGCTGAACACGTAACATGAACGTGCCGGGCGGCGCGGTCCCGTGGGTTAGATGCGCGTTCATAATGCAGAGGGAAATAACTCGCAGAATAACGTTATTAGCACATTTGTACAACTTGAGGAACGAATGATTTTAATAAGGGCTATACAAGTGTTCATACTGGGTAGTTTATTTAGTTTAAAAAAAATTATCCAACGAGTTACAGACCACTCTTTCCCCATGTAAGTCAATGGGAAAAAGTGTTTCCGGGCCTGGCAACCAAACGGAAGTGTAGTACCGCCGTTTGGCCAGCACGAATATTTTCATCTGAGTCCGGCGCACTTCCTGGGGGCTTGGGTTAGAGTTATATGCAGGGGTGCACATAACTGGTACGCAGGTACGCATGCGCGGCAACAATCTGAAATGCGTACCGTCACTTGTGTCACAAAGCGCATTTGCAAACCGACGTACTTGTGAAGCTTTTCCAGAAGGCGGTTAGATCACCGGACGACAGAGTCGGTCTCCGTGTGCACAGACAGTGCTGCTGTTAACGTCGGTCTGTACAACAGAATTGTGCCAAAACTACGCCAACCGGCTGCGGAGGGAGACTCCCCCCATTCACTGGAGAACTGCGCTAAAACAGCTGATCACAACGTTCACGCTCTGTGACCCCCCCCGTTGACGTTCGCGATACAGAAGGCTTCATCAAATAACTTTGAGCGGAGCCAGAAGTTGGAGTACCAAACACTGACTCCAGGTACTCATCTGAGAAAGTTATGTGCACCCCTGGTTATCTGCTTTCACAGCAAACGATGCTGGTTTACCGGTATGTTTGATATGTAGAGAGAAGTTGTCAAAGGTGCTGCAGCCTTTACGTATTGGAGGAGAAACACGGAAGAGGAAGACAGCTGACGATCTTCTGTCATAATTCAATCAGTTAACTCTTTTTAGGGTGCAGCTATAGGTTTTATTTATTTCAAAGTGGGCCCATTTTAATTATATTCATTTTCTTCAAATGTGCAGAGGACTCCCCAAGTGCTGTGTTGATTTATTTTAAAGTAGGCCTGTGTATTGTTTTTTTAATTCTCCTTATAAGAGTTCTTTGTTTAACTGGTTAATTATTAGAGGTAAATAGTTTTCTATAATGTAATAAATTATAAATGCAAAGAAACTGTAGTTTTTGTCTATGATGTAACAATATATACAACTTTATAAGCTATCAAGCTATCAAATATGTTTTGCAGCTCCAGAAAAAAAAAATTGGTGGAAAAGGGGGCAAAATGTCTCTTTTGGTCAAAAAGGTTGCAGACCCCTGCCCCAGGGAGACACATTCTCTGTCGTCCTCAGGTGGATTCTCTCGCTAATAAAGGTCTAATGTCACAGCTGACAGGCCTGATCTGTGAGGGGCTTCACTCCCTGGCTGAGCTGCTTTCAAGGACATCTCATCTTCAAGTTTATAAAGAGAGTTCAAAGTAATTAAATGACAACGGTCATTATCTGGAATTGGCTTGTCGTCTATAAAAAACTTGAAACTTTATGGCCATTACAAGCTTTTCTAAATGCATATTTCTATTGTTTTCAGCACCACAACAATAGGTGTTTTATAGCTTGTCTCAGTGAAGGCACCAACTGCTGACGAGGATGTAAACCACTAGATGTGGAAAAGCATTTAGATTACATGAATGTAGCTACAGGAAGCAGGTTTTCTCAGGTATACTTCCTATCTATAAATGGACTCATGGAATATGGACTTTTTGCATTTTAATTACATTTTTAATATACCCTCCTAGGAATATGTCAGCTGTACACAGATGAAACATTGCAAGGATTTTAAACACGATAAGCTCAGGACAGTGGCGCCTCCAGAAATTGTTCATAAGGGTGGCCAAATGGGGCCACTGAAAATCTTGGGGTGGCACATAGGGGGTGTCATGACATTCATGACACCCCTTAAGTCATTTTACTTAGGGGGTGCGGCGAATTGTCAACGGGGGGGGTGCTAGTGAACTGTCAACGGGGGGGGGGGGTAGCCTCGCTGCAGGGACACGGTGGACCTCTGTCGCCTGTCAGCGCAACTTCAATGATGCCGTTTAAAAACACATTAAGGGCGGTGCCGGCCGTGAGCAAACCGAGCGGTCGTTCTGTGATTCTCCAGATTCTAGGGGGTGCAGCATCCCCAGCACCCCTACTTCCCGCGGCTATGCACCAAAACCAACAATTTAATTGTTGTAAAAGTATAGACTAGATGAAAACAATGGCAAAGAGAACCACCTACTGATATACTTTGGTTTCTTATTTGACATTTTCTGATACTATTCATCTGAAGTGAATATAATACGGATAGTTAACATTTAACTTCAAACAACATTTAAAAGAGCCTTGTTTTGTGTTATGTATACATGTGTTAGGTGATTTATGAATAAGTACTCCCACAGCTCCTTTTTATTAACAACGAACGTATACGACTTACCTTCTAGAAGTCTGGTGGATTTTTGTCAACTCCAGTCCAGTCAGTAGAAAGAAACACACGTTTTGCTGCAACCTGCTGCTGTCTGTGCGAATCTCAGAGTGGTGCGCGTGAGTATCAGAGTGTTACCATGGTAGCAGTGGGAGAGGGAGGGGCTGCAGTATGAGCGTTGGAAGCTCAAATCAAGCGACTCGCTGGCTGTGTATTTGTTGTTGAATATCAGATAAACTACTACGCATACGTGACTGGCGAGGGGTTGTGTGTGGTGGGGTGGCCAGTGGGGGGGCCAACAAATATATCAGGGTGGCCATGGCCCCCCCCCTGCTGGCGCCACTGGCTCAGGAACAAATGTAAAGACATATATGACGTTTTTTATTACAGACTTAGTATAGGACATGTTATTTATCATATTAAGGAGCTGCATGCTAACGCTGGTTTGTGTTCCTCAGGGTGGGAGCAGCGTCGGCCGGCACGCTGTGCGCCCTCACCACTCTGTCCCAGCAGCTGGAGAGCGAGGGGGGGCGCCGACGTCTACCAGGTGGCCAAGATGATCAACCTCATGAGGCCCGGAGTCTTCACAGACATTGTGAGTCTGAAATACCTAATTGTAAATTCTTAGGAAATTAACCATTTCCTTAGAGATTAGTAATTATAAACTATTGAAATGATCAATGATGGTGGAACCCAGAAAATAACAGCATAGTCTATTAAAAGAGATGTTGGTGCACATCATAAACAACTTGATTTAGGAATCCAAAGGTGACAGGCCCCACCCCCATGCATCATTAATTCACACTTTAATAATAATCATAATTAACTTAAACCAGAACAAACTCAAATCTACCGCTTTACCAGGCGATGCCCAGACTGTTCCTTTACAATCCCCTTATGGGATAATGCATATTGTTCCAAAGAATTGTAAGTACATAATTTAAGTGGAAAAAAAAATATGTGTGACAAGCTGTGCAGCTCACAAACAACAATGCAGAGTGAAAATATGTTTGATTACCTCACCAGGTTGGATTATTTTACATGAATTAGCATGAAACTGAGCAAAGTTTCCATACTGGCAGAGCTGAGCGGTTGATGGTCTTTTAAATCCACTTAGCCGTTTGCTAGGATTATGCTGAGAAGGAGAAAACAGGATCTCTGACAGACAGATTCAAGGCTAAGGGCCGCTTTACATTCTCATGAAGCAAACCTCCAGCTGCAGTATGACTACAGGATGTGGCTAATTGTATTTCCTGTCCTCCCCCCCCAACAGGACCAGTACCAGTACCTATACAAAGCTCTGCTCAGCCTCGACAGCACCAAGGAAAACAGCCTGTGTACTCTGGACAGGGACATTAATGGGACCCTGGGGTCCATGTCGGACCAGTCTGACCAGGCAGAGAGCATGGAGTCACTGGTCTGAGAGCGGCCCTTTGGGGGCCCGAAGCTTAGTTGCCCTGGGGGGCCTCTTGTGGGTCCCTGAGCCCACAATGGAGGCACTTATCTTTGTAAAACGTCAAGGAACTATTGTGAGCAAGACTTTTTGAGGCCTTTTTGCCAGACTCTTGGTTAAAATGAATAACCTGATTACTTTTTTACACTGATACAAAGTTTTTGATATTTATTTTTTTCGCCATTTTATGTCTTAATGTTCTCCTATTGAAGGGATTGCACCCCAGTTTTTGAGTTTCACCACAGCGTCGTTAGGCAACGGGAAACACCTTTTCTGTCTTTTCTTGTTTGCACTATATAATGTCAGTGTTACTGCCTATACTAAAGCTGACTCACTTGGCTTTTCTCCACTCGAGCTGATTTATTTGTACATTCCATTGCTTTGGCCCGTATCAAATCAACTGCTTCTGTGAAGGACATTGTTCTGCCAGTTGGTTTAAAGTCTGCGGACGGAGGAAGACACAGACTGTCCGCCTCAGTGACACAAAGCTCAGCGTGACCTCCTCCGCCCTCCTTATCCACTCGACTCATATCACCATTTATTTACCACAAGAACCAAGATCTTGGAACCTCCGACCACAGACAAGTCGCACTTGTTTTTAAAAGTTGCTTTGCTCTTCACCGTTTGTTTTTTTTTGCCTGGTTTTCTTCTCACTTTCCCTTTTATTATCCAGTCCCACTCATGTTAATCAACCTAAGGTGGTGTAATAACTGCTACTGTGAAATGTTATTATAATTTATTTGTATAATTCATATTATGCTTTTTAATATATGGAAATACTGTATGTATACATATATAAATATATCCTTATCATAATAACTTGGTGATTTTTGTACATGTCCTTTGTGGCCTCCCGCCTCAGACCAGTTGATTTCCACCTCGTCTGATAGTTTACCACTCCGGTTCTCACAGCTGATCACAGCCCTCTGGAAGCGGACTCTCTCGGTCCTCTACCTTCTAGTATGCTGCTATCTCATCGGAAATCAAACACATAGAACACACATTATTTCACATTTGGAACAGATAATGCAATGATTCCCATCTCTTTGAAAATAATTTCTATTTTCATCAATTCATTCTGACAGACAAGCACGGATTGAGACCACAGAGACCCTCAGTTCCTCACATGTTCCTGTGTTTAGTTTTACAGGGTTGAATCAGTTTGATGTGCAGGGGACAGGAGATTTGAAAACAAGCTCTATGCAACAAACAGGTTAGGTTTAAAGGTCCTTACACACCAAGCCGATTTTCGGCGTCGATAGATGTCGGGCCGTCGATGAGCGTCGTGTCGCCCTACTCAGATTGGTGTGTCTTGGTGTGTACTGCACCGTCGTGTCTTTTCGGCCGTGCCGACACCTTCCGCCGCCGATTCGACATGTTGAATCGGGAGGCTGTCGGCCAAAGAAATCACTCTGATTGGCTGTTCAGCTTAGCGAATCAGTGCATGAGAAGCGAAACGGAAGTGAGGGACCCAAACAAACTATTAAGAAGGCAAATCTGAGATTTCATTTAACTCCAGCTCTCGACACAGGTTCGGGAAAGCCCCATGAGCTTCTCGCTGTAGAGTGAACATGGAACGCACACGCTATTTGTTGTTTGTTTATATCACGCAGTCTGTTCTTCTTCTCTCGGTTATCACGCAGTCTGTCTTCCGGTTGTTGCCTCTTTTGAATGATGAATACACACTACCGCCGCCTGCTGGTAAGGAGAGTTATTGCCACTCACGCATGCGCAGTTCGTACGTGCAACTTGGCCGTCGGCTGAAGTCTTTGCGGTGTGTTCCAGTGCGAAACATGGCCAAGACGCAGGAGACGTGAGGCGACGTGTTCTTTGGTGTTCTTTGGTGTCAGTTTGGTGTGTAAGGACCTTAAGATATCTGAAACAGGGTTTAAAACAGTTTTAGGATTTTCAGTGTTAGACCAGTCCAGATTTTACTGAAGTCTCACCGCTGCAGATTTAGGTGATTTAATTGTTTTAATCTTTACATTTTATTTGCACTCAGGACATCTGAACGGACATTATTCTGCTTTAAAGGTTCTTAACATACATATGTGATAACCACACAAGACAGAAAAATCTGACTATACATTTTAATAGATATTCCTTAATTCACAAATCGGAAGCCTTTAGCCAGTGTTCAGACTACCATAACTGTTTTTGGGAATTATTTTCTGATCAATCACAATCAGCTGCTACATTTAGGGTTATGAAGAGCTGAAGCAACATGCTTTTAGATTCCACTTGTCTAATCTTGACTTCATTTCAATTAATTTGAACTTCTCATCTTCCATCCACACGGCCTGTAACAGCTTTTTTTTCACTTATTATATTTGATAGGGACAATGCAAATCAACAACTAATGCTATTGTGTTTTAAATGAAGTTAGTACAAATAGAATACATTAAATATTCTAACCTTGAAGTTTTGCATTTCAAAAATAATAATGATATAAGCAGCCTACTAATACTTCTTATTGACCATCTGGCATGACAAACTGTTGCCCTTTGTATTACCCAGCCATATACACACAAACAAAAGCTTGAGTTTCCTTAACTCACACATTTTCTTATCAAGAGTACTTAGACAAGATAATCCACTATGTGATTAAAACCCAGGAATTTTTATTCGATTGCTATTGCATACAGACCTGAGAGGATCATTTTCTATGTATCACAAACTGGAAATCCAGTGCTCACCAACAATGTGTTTCCACTATCTGTTATTTAAGCAATAACTAGCCAAACCTGCATTTAAAGAATACAGAATAGGTGAAGGTCCGTTTCATATCCGTGCTCGCTGACAGAGGTTTGATCACCCGCTCCAACCTCCAAAGCCTTGTGTACATAGTTTCCGTCCTCACTCCCTTTTCTCCAGAGATGTATTTTTTTGTGGTTTTGTGGCCTACAATAAATGTGTTCTGATTAAGCTGCAGTAACCCCTTACATGCACACTTACACTCATATTTCCACTCAGTTCCACATTTCTTTGACAAGAGGATGTTCTAATTTAGCCGCTGATATTCTGTACCGTCCATGGCGTGAAATTAACACTTGTGGCTTTGCATTCCAAGTGAAAATGTTAAAGTGTTTTTTTCACACAGCACAAAACAGATGTGTCAAATGTGAGGGGGGAAAATGTATTTTGATTCAAAGAAAAACTTTTACCAAAGACATGACTCCTTCCCGTGCAGAAAAAGAGGTTTAGCAATCTTCTCTCCTTCTGCCGACTTCTCTCTCCTGACTGAATGCTCGCTTCACCTTCTTACACCTCACACTATATCTGTATTTGTATCAGTGTCCTGATGAAATTATGCTTCATAGTCTCACTTCAATATCTGTTTGCTTTAACTTCAGCATCATAGTCATGTAGTTACTGTTACACAACTGTTTGGGGTATAGAGATATTTATTTTCCTGATTCTTTTGCAGTGTTACCTCCTTTTGAAATGGGGGCTATATGAGCAAAACTCACTGTCTTAATGGAGACATCAACTAAACATTTACTGCTTTTGGGGCTTTTCTTTATTTTTAAGTACACACACTGCCTATCAAAAGTGTTCAGTCATACCAGAAAGTGGCACAGCAACATTCATTTGCAAATCCTTGAAAAGCTACCATGAGCTACTGTCAGCTAGCCAATAGCAGTGCTACTGCTGGACAGAAAAAGAAGCTAGCAATATTTGGCAGTTGTGATCAGGACAATAATATAAAGTGTTTAAGTCAAGCAAATACTATCCACGCCAGACTGATTTGACACCATGGGTTGTCAGAGTAGTGTGAATCAAATTGGATGTTCTATCACAGCAAATATGATATTGGCCCTTCATTTTGAACTCCTTGAATCTTCAATACCTCAAAGTTAAGCACTGTTGACAGATTAGGCCGTTGCTTAACAGCATGGATGAGCATGTCGAATGTACTGATCAAGTAAAATGAACATATTTAAAATATGTTGCTGTTGTAAATGATGGTGTGACTGGACCTTAAGATGGTTATTCAGTTTCCCATTCACCATATTCAAGCCATTTTGATCATTGTGATCATTCCGAATTAAACATGTTAAATAGTGCCACAAGCGCACACAAAGCTGCGCTGTCATAATAAATGTACAAATATTTCGTTGACTCCATAACTCAAAGCCTCTCTGGAGACTATGTTTGTATTTTATCACATTTTAAATTATGTCATTCAAACTTTCTGTATTTCTCTTTTGTCTATGATTATTTTTCTCCAAGCTTTATTATTATTTTTTACCATTTATTGATGTGACATTCCCTGACAAGGCTCTGACAGGGTTTTCTAGTCTGACATTCACCTGGTCTGTGTCACAATTTTTCAAAATCTTTACTTTCCACTGGAGCCACTCATAGCATCGACTGTGGTGAGTCGAGTGGAAGCCAGGTGTCTGTGCGTCTAGCTTGTGGTCGTCATGACATGCCAGTTGTCATATTCACGCCCTTCATTAATGTCGGGGCACTGTATTATTATGATGTTATGCCCTTTCATTTTGTTTTCAGTTATTTTCCTCTGGATAATTTTCTCACCATTGGCCCGTTTTGGAAAGTTCCTTCCTCTTTTGTAACAAGAAATAAGACTATGGATTTAATTATGGATTTTTTTTGTTCCTTATATCAAAGCATTCTATTATAGTGTTATTTAATATGTAAATGGTATTGCTATACTTAAAATAAAATATGGGTTTTAATGTAATTTTCTGAGATCAGTTGTGTGGTAATATTTGTACTTTTTTGTGTTTTAGTTTTTTCTATAGGTGGTTTCTGTTGTTGAACACACCATTTTAAATCATTCATTTAAACTTTTTAAAAGGGTGGAGGACCTGATTCCAATTGAAACAAAATAATTCATAGTTCTGAAGGTACTGATGCAGGAATTATAAAATGGATAGTTGTGCTCTTTGATTATGACTGGCTGAGACGATTAATAAAATACTCTTCAAACACGTAGCTGTTATTAGTAGCAGCTGCAACCCATAACAAAAAAGGAAGATACATGACAAAAGCTAGGTCTTTCCCATTTTCCAGTCACTACATACCTTTCCTCACCTCCTCTCCTCTCGCGTTTTAATCTCAAGCCAGTAATAGCTAATGGCGTTCATTGGGCGACATCTTTTCTCAGAGCTTTCTTTTTAGTTCCATTAATTAAATATGACATGAACCACAGCGGCATCAGCTGTCTGTTTGGAAATTTAGAGCGGAAGTGCCATTACTTTGCATAGCGTTGCCAGCTTTATCAAGCTTTACTTGCCTTTGAATCCGTTTTAAGCTTTTTAATGAACTGTTGTTAAGTTATTGCTCTCTCTGCCATAACGGTAGACACAGGCAAGTTTAACCTAGGGTTTTAGATAATAATTCTAAACTATGTGAGCCATCAATTTGGCAAAACAAACAAGATAGCTAACAATCGCTAGCTAGCTTGTTAAGTAAGTAGTTAACGTAAGATGGCTAACTAGATAGATCCAGTGCCGTATAGAGAGAGAGTTCCGTCATCTCCGTTCACTCCAATGGACCATTTTTGTACAGCAATGGCGGATCGTGGAGCCTCTCAATAGTTCCCGGAAGTTAGGGGCAAAGACTAGCAGCGCAGTAGAGTTGCTGCATAATAGACCGTTTGTGATGGACTTTTAAAGGTAACGGAGCGTCCACACAGCAGCGTCAAAAAAATCTTGGAGGTGGGCGTATCTGAAGCTTGGGGATTTTTTGCGAGCAAGGCGACCAACAACCAATCACATGAATCTCCCGCCCCCGACATACAAAGCAAAAAAGCCCGAAGTAAACTGGATATAAACTCCCCAAACAGGCGAAAACCTAACTCTGTCTCTGCCACCTCCCTCCATGCCTGGCTCCTCCGGTTTGTATCCCGGTAGGTAAATAGGGACTGGTCATAAAGCACCGGGTGATTCCCTACCGCTAATTTCTCCTCCATGTTTTTTGAATATGAGGAAATGAACTGCGGTACGTCACTCCCAGCATACACGCGGTTTGATTGGCTAGCGCTTGAACTGTCAGATTTGCATAAACGGGATTTGATTGGCTGACGCTTCCACCTCAGCTTCAAAAGTTGAACATTGCTCAACTTTGAATGCTGAAAATCTCCGCTCTGCTGCCCACAATGCAGTTCGGCGAAAAGTGAGGCAAAGTGACGTCACCCCATTCAAAGTGAATGGGCAGAAGCGTTAGAAGATTTTTTTAACGCTGCTGTGTGGACGCTCCGTAAGACGTTTAAAGACTTATATTGCGGATATTATCAGCACATCTGAATCAAATTAACATGTGAATGAAAGCATCTTAGTGGATTATCCCCCTCTAAATGAGTAGATTTAGGGAACGATAACAGATTAGGCTAGGATACCGAGAGGGGTCTGCCTGCAGGCCTCCACTCTCAGGACAGTTCCGGTGTAGGCTCCACTGTCAGTACAGGAAGTGACGAATCTGACGAACATGTTTTTTTCCCCGCCCCCCGAAGGACTCGTCCGATGGAAGTTTTCAAATCACAATGGAGACTCATCACGGAGGTGATGCTCACCATGCACTTTGGGTCGTGTTGGTAGCAAAACACCTAGGTGGTGGCTGAAACCCCCCCCCTCCGCTACGCGCCGTTCGTTAGATGAGGCTGATTCTATTTAATAAAGAAAGGAATTGAAAACACCGGAATTAAAGGTTATAACAATTATCTGAGTTTACTGGTAGGAAACAAAACACGTATACAAGTTTTACAGAGTACTCCGGACTTCAGGTTTCTACCGCTGTGCGATACAGGTATCGGGACCAGCCAGTCAGCAAACAAGAAGTATTTTTACATACAAAAACAACAGTATTAATATCCAAGTTTTGGGGCGGAGATGTGTCGACTCTTCCTTCCCATTTCATTCCGAAGCGAATCAGAGAGTCCGTGGGGAGGAGCTGTGTGAGCTGCTCACTCCCCCAGGTGTTTCTACTGGTTGGATCCACCTCTGGCCGGGTCCAATACAGCGAATCAGAGCTCTGGGAAAAAGTATGTATTCTTCTTTGATTCGAAAGTTCACAAGGGCAGAGTCACTCGTTATCTCTGCACCGGTATTCACTCCCTTATTTTCCCAACAAGTTTTCACATAAACTATTCCTTCTCAGACAATTAAACCTTGTGCACAGATATAATGAGCCCAGAAAAAACCTTGAAAAGAATATGTGTATGTGCTCTAGTAGAAGGAGGTGTATGTGTGTGTAACAGGATATCTGGGTCAGTGAGTTGCAAGTGAGAACACAATATCTATATATGTGATTACTTAAAACAGTTCAAACAATACATGTTCACTAAAATACAATTCAAAATAATACATGTTTACTTCAATACAGTTTAGAACCATATCTGTTTACTTCAGTCGGCCTTGGTCAAGCCCTTTTGACCCCCCCAGCCTGGTTCTCGTAAAAGTTTAAAGTTTACTACATTTTTCGCTCAAATGACACCATGGAGGAATGTAATGGGAGTTGACAGGGGACTCTGCCCGCCTCACGAGTGCCTATTTTCGTACACTTTTTTTCACTTTTCCCCCTATTTTATTAATTTTTATCTTTTTGGCTATTTCACCCGGTTCCTTCTACCGGGGACACTGCCCGGTCTCGGGTGTCCCCCCACGGCCTGTGTCCAGCTGTTTCCCCCCCCCTCCCACTCATCCACATATTAACGGATTTTGACCATTTTTGTTACATTTTTCTCCTCTCCTCTCACTGATCGAATGGCAAACGCGACCCACCATCGGAGGGCCTCCACCGGCCCGGCCTAGTGCCGGTGCTCTGGCGGTCGGTTCCTCCGAACTGCGGGTTCGACTCTGATGGCCGGGAGGGTGTGCTGCGTTGGGGTGGGGGACTTCCCCCACTCTGCGTGTCTCTTCCTTCCCGGGCCGGCCGATATGAAGCGTGACCAAGACGCACCGTCTGACCCAGGGGTCCCACCACGGGTCCTTCCCGGCTGGAACCTCCGCCGCGGTGCACCCGGCAAACACGGTTGTTTCTCGAACCCTCCACTGTTGTCTAGCAGGTGTAACTAAAATACAAGTTGTCGTTATTTATATATATAAATATATATCTATATATCTATATAGATAATAAGTGTCAGTGCGATTTTATTTTGTATTAGCGTGCATTTCCTGTTCGGAAAGTGGTGCTGTACTGAGAGTAAACAATACAAGGTGTCCCTATTTTTATATATATACATATATACATATGTATAGTGTCAGTACGATTTTATTTTGTATTTGCGTGCATTTCCTGTTCGGAGAGTGGCGCTGTACTGATAGTGGCGATTTTATTTTGTAATTTTTAGCGTGCATGCACTTCCTGTCCTGAGAGTGGAGGTGTCCTCAGAGTGGAGGTGTCCCGAGACTGCCGCCTGCAAGCAGGCTCCCATGAGGATACCGGATAAAGTTAGCAACACACGTTAAACCATGATCAGCCTTTTAATTGTAAATTCCGTTCTCTTAATGTCATTTCGTCCAACGTTGTGGAATTAGAGAAAAGGGGCTTCTAAACGTGATTGTATGCGGGGTGGAGGGAGTTAAATATTAGTTAAATATAACATTGTTGCGTGTGATTGTAGTGGGTGGAGGTGGTGAAATGAGGATATCCATTTTGGAGTTCAAGCTAGTATAATATAGTTAACGTTACACAATAATAAGGAAGAGAGCTATTTTTGTGATACATGGCTATTGATATGGATTTAGCGTGCATATTTGAGACTTCTAAACAGTAAACAAAAACATTACTTATGGGTGAGTGTTTTTAGCAGAGCCAAATGTCCTTGTGATTCTGTTGATTATTACCTGTCTGCAGTGGCGTTTCTATGTGTACAAAACTGGGGGGGCAGAGAGAGGTGGGGGGACAGAGAGAGAGGGGGGGGACAGAGAGAGGGGGGAGGAGAGAGGGGGGGGCAGAGAGAGGTGGGGGGGAGAGAGAAAGAGAGGGGGAGAGAGAGAGAGAGGGGGGAGAGGGGGAGTGTCAAATTACATACTGAAGACCACACGGAGCAACACTGTCAGAGCATACATTTACGTACACTGTGTACGTAAATGTACGGTACACAGCGTGGGGATGTCATAT
>CALSBW010025406.1:129383-165396 GCA_943590975.1 Lindbergichthys nudifrons | reverse complement strand
CAGTTGTGTGTGTGTGAGGTTAATTTTCAGTAGTGTGTGTGTGAGGTGTTCAGTCGTGAATGTGAGAGTATTTCAGTAGTGTGTGTGCAAGGCCAGATGTTTTCAGTAGAGTGTGTGTGAGGTGTTCAGTAGTGAATGTGAGAGGATTTCAGTAGTGTGTGTGCAAGGCCCGATGTTTTCAGTAGTGTGTGTGCAAGGTGAGTTTGAATTTTGGCCTACACGGCCTTTCATACCGGAGTCTTGCTTCTAGACCGACAATTTTTTGGAGCTGGAAACGAACCGGATTCCGGAGCAAAGAGGCGGCGCCGCTGCGGTGTGAAGAGGAAAAAACTGTACTTTTCAGGCTCTAGCTCCGAGCCGGCCCTGAAAACGCGTTGGTGTGAAAGGGGCATGTGAGAGCCCATTATTTTCTTTTAAAACTCTTTATTCTGCAGGTCAGACTATGAAATACTCAGTAGCCATCTTGATCCGGCCTCATATCAAACAAACACATGGCATTCGCCATTTAGTGAAATGCAAATTCAAAAGACTCTTTTGTTTTCCCTTGTTGAGGCCTATTCATTATTCCTGACCTCCATCTGGTGAAGAACAAATCATTTTTCTTGTGTCACAGTTGGAATTATAAAAGAGTTCATTTTTGCTAAATCAGTTTATATATATTGTAGAGCTTGGTGGTTGTAAAGAAGGATTATTGTATTTTTTAATGTGCAGTGTTGACAAAGAGATATTGAATTTTTGAGCTTTCCAAATGCATTGTTGACGTATTTGTGCTTGCAAATGTGTTTGGGCATGTTTATACTTTATTGTTTAACCATATTGTAAATTCCCTTCCCATTTCAAAGGTATTTTTAAGAAAGATAAGCTTCTTCTTGTTACATAGAAGTCAGTTTTACAACAGCTACCTCTGGTGGAAGAAGCTGAAAATTACAACAGCGCACTCTGCTGGTTGTACAGAATTGTTTTTTTGACTAAAAATGTATAAATACAACACACATAAAACATTTTTAGGCAGAATTACAATTATATGCTGAAGCTTAATTTCAAGTGTTATAGATGAACACATACTTCATCACACACAGATAGAATTACAGGTGATTCCTGATTTTAAAATAACAAACCACACATAATAGTCGTTCAACCTAGACTGTAGAATATTCAAACACCATTTTATTGAAGTTAACAGTTTATGACATTTGCATAATTTCATACACTTGAGTATACACTGTACACAGCAGATTTGGATTTTCACCGTATTTCTATATTTCTAAGTCAAAACCATACACTGTTCATTTTCTATTCTTTATTTTTAAAATGTGCATAATATCAAACATTTTATTAGTTTACCAATTTCTTTTTTACAAAAGAAAAAAAACGTACCAGATTGCCAGATTTAAAGTTAAGTTCAGACGACCTAGGATACTTTTCTAAAGAATACAAAGGTACTATTCAGTGGATTAGTAATTTTTTTGTTGATAGTTTAGTAATTTTATCCAAGTATTTAACCTGTTAAGCTCTGAGCCTGTTTTTCAGGGCTCAGGCTCGAAAATGCCATTCCCAGAACAAATGACCATATCTTCCCTTCTAAAAGGGTTAAATTAATAATCTTTTTTCTCAAAGTAATGATAAACCTGTGAATTGGATGTAGAAAAGTCAGAATCAATATAGATGTTTTTTATTTTAAGGAAAATTCAGATTTTACATAGTAAAAAACTGTAAATTATAGTGTCCGTCCAAAAAATTTGTTTTACTTATAGTGAAAACTACCCTTGGATGATGGGTTAGTAGACTAAAAGCTTTAGGAATCCAAAGTACAACATATAATAAGTACCCTGTATCAAGATTGATGCAAAACAAGTGACATTTGACCTTTTTAGAGAGGTTTAGCCAAAACCACTCCACCTCTGAGGTGATTTGGGTGAAAATGTTTTTTTTCTTCATATCTCTGGCCCCCCTTGGTCGATTTTGATGGTTGACACCTCTTTCTGACCGTTAGAGCCTATAGAATCGAAGGGGGAGGCCCCCACACACACTCGTTGCGAAAACAAACGGTGGGGGCTTCCCGCATGCAGGTTTGCACCAGAGTGAAGCGATCTCTCGCTCTGACATTTGGAAACGGAAAAGCAGTTTTATTGCTTATGGATCATCAGAAATCATTTCAAAGAGGACACAGACACATTGGATTAACCTATGGATTAACTGCAGCATCGTTTTTTTATTGTTTTAATGCCATTGAAGACCAGTTTTGACCAAGGTAAGCCATGTTAGCGTTTGTAGCTACCTAGCGCCACATGTTTTGATGTACGTTTTCGTTTATAGCGTCGTAAATGTTTATCACTGAGTGTTGATGTGGGCACCCCCAGATTCTGTGTCTCCAGGAGATGCAAAACGAGGGGTTGGCTGTGCATCTAGGATAAGTAATAAGGGAGTTATCAGTGAGTTTAGGTGCAGTTTTAGGTTACATTTTTTCGCTCGTGGCTAATTTAGAAGCTGAGTGTTAGCAAAAAAAAAAAAGATCAGTTAGCTGAGTTTCTTCCCGTTACATGGATATAAAACATTCATAGTTTATTAAATATTAAGATTCCTTAGACGTTGTTTCCTGCAAATGACGCGTTTATCCGCCCGGTACCGGGGGGGCGGTGCGTAACAGGTTAAGAAACATGTCACCAAAAGACACCAAGTTAGGAGCGCTCGCAGTGCCAAACTCAACTGCAGATATCAAGGACAGGGTAAAGGTCAGATCAGATGCCACAACAAATCCAAATGATAGACAGAAGATCTGGAAACAACTACAGGAATTGTTGACACAGTGGCAAACAAGAGGCTTGATTCCAGCAGATGATCAACCTGGACCAACAAAAGCCCATAGAAAAGCTGTGGTTGAATATGAGAATAAAGAATACCTACAACAGCGAGAAGCCTGGGAGAAAGCCGGACAACCCCCTTGGTATGGACCTGCTAAAAGCGCTATGAAAAAAGCTGACAAAAGACAAACAACTGCTACACGTCTGCTACTCCATCTGAAATATGTCAGCCGAGCATCGACACACAGCATGTATGTGGTTCAAGACGCCGATCTGACAGCAACGGAAGAGACGCCAGAGACAATAGAAGAAGCTCCAGTTATCCAAACTCCAAAGCAGTATCCAAGCCTGACCGAAGTGTCTCCTCCCGACATATCAGAGAACAACCCTTCTCGCCAAGCTTCAATTCAAGCCCCAAATGTGAAAGAATTGGCGTATGAGGTAAGAATCCTATCCAGTGTCAACCAGCTGAAGGAGGAACTCGACAGAAGAATGGAAGAACTCAGCAGAAGGATGGAAGCAGAACTCATCAGAGGAATGGAAGAAAGACGACAGGCAGATGAAGCACATAATGACATTATGGCAGAAAGAAAAAGGACAGAAGAGGAATACCAAGAACGTCTGGTGCAAAGACGACAAGAAGATGAAAGATTCCAAGACATGATGGCAGATAGACAACAGAGAGAAAGGAGAGAACAAGAAGAACGAAGAACTCAAAGAACACGCCCAACAAACTACTCTCCTGACAACAATTATTCCAAAGGGCTAGCAAATGAAGATGACAGTGCACATTCTGTAACCAGCAGACACTCTGTATGCCTGGAACAGTCACAGCAACAACAGAGTCCTACACCACCCACAGTAAACAAGAGTGGTGACGAAAACGACCAACAACACACTGGGACAGGGCCCATAGCTGGAAGACTCAGGGGAACTGCACATAGCGTCATGCCAGTGATGGCAGCTGGAAAAGGAGGATTTGACTACCAACCATGGACTCACAGGGACATGGAGGATTTAGTGGGAAAACTACCTCCACTCACCAAAGGAGGTCAGAAGTGGGTGCATGAACTGGAGAAATACACTGTCCAAGACCACCTGTGCTTGGGAGACATGAGGGCACTGATCGGACGGATAGAAGGAAGACTAGAGGCCAAAGCAATAGATTCCCAGGCCCAATGCACGCTCAACCCAGATGACACTTCATTCAACTACATCAGGTCGAGCTATTGGGCTGCTATTCGCCACATCTACCCGACAACACGCAGTTTACATGCCCTCACCAGCCTGAGAAAAAACACGGGGGGAGACATGCATGCCTTCTTGAAGAGATGTGAAGGAGTGTGGGAGGACAGCACGGGAGAACGACATGATCTCTCTCTATCTGTTGAAATGTTGTGGAAGAACGCAGTCATCAAAGCCCTTCCCCCATCAGTGCAGGCACGCCTGGAAGAAGTGGTGGGATTAGACACTAAACCCGCTGAAGAATGGAGACAACATCTCATTCACCACGATATCAAATACCAGACAACACAGATGGCAAATGATGACGACGACAAAATACTAGCCAGAAGACTTTTGAAGATACAAGTAGCTGAGAAAGATACCGAGGCAAACAAGAAAGTGGCAAGGCAGATGACAGCTACAACAGAGAATGCCGTGCAGACACCGCTTACAGTTCAAACGCAGGTAGTGCCAGAGAATCAGATGCAGAATCAACAAGGAGGAGGAGGAGGTTTCCGAGGAAGAGGCAGAGGAAGAGGTGTCCAGAATGGGGGTTGCTTCAAATGTTGACAGATGTCACATTGGTCCAATGAATGTCCGCAAAACCAATTACAGCAACCACAAGCACCACAGTACTTCCCTACACCATTTCAACAGCCTCAGACACAGCAGTATTATCCCCAATTCCAGCAACAGCAAACCCTGGTGTATGTTCCCACCCAATCGCAGCCACCAGCACCCGGGTACACACCCGTACAGTATCAGCAGAGGGGAGGACACAGTGGTGGCAGTGGATTTCAAGGACAACCAAGAGGAGGAGGGGTGCCAAACATGAATCTAATGCCACCGACAGCCTGGTATCATCCACAACAATGAGGAAGCTCAGAGGGCCAGACCACCAGGTGATCCATCTCCAGCCCAGAAGGACATTTTGAAAACCAGCTACATAGAGCCATATCTGTCACCACAGGGAGGAGAGGTTGAATGTTATTTAAAAAATCATGACGAGCATATTGCATTTCAATATAAAGCATCCACAGATTAGTAGGAGATTAAACATAGTAGAACATTTAGCAGACTATTTCTGTAATTATGAGAAGGACAGAGATTACGAGTGATGTTGTTCCCCCACACAGAAAACTATTGTGTCCACACAAGCTAGTCAAGACGATGGGTTTCACCCAAAAGATGAAGACGAAAACCTATTACTCGCCCAAAATGAGCTGCTGAGACCTGAAAACAGAAATTCGATTCTGCTGTGGTGAAGTCTGGCTACAAAGGGAGGCGTTCCGTTAGGGTCGCTTGTCTCAAACCAGTGAAGAAGTCAACAAGAACCCAGCAGAACTAGAGAGTGACTGTTAGCGGGAGAACAGTGACAGAGTGACAGAAACTGGCACAACCATTACCAGCCAGTACATAGATAGACCCCGTCAGAAGACCGGGGCTGTGTTCAAAGGGGAACTTCATTTATTATTAGTTGAGGTATATATGGAGTCAGATTACATTTTCTCATAAACACATTTTATAATAGGTCTGAATTTTCAGTTTTAAGGCATGAGCTGCAAAATAAATAACATGAGAGCTTGATGAAGAAGTTGTAGGGTTTTTACAACAGTTTCAAGAATCAGTCTTTATTTGTTTATGTTTCCGTGACTATACTGATTTATAATGTAGTGCATAAGGCAATATATCTCATTTTAAGTGAGGGCCACCAGCCCTGCACATTTTCCCTCTAGTTTAGAGAAATATTATTTTGGCATGATACGTTTGTTCAGCAGTGTCAGCCAAGCCTCTATTAAGACGCATTAGCCAACACCAAGGGTGTTATTGTTTTTCGCAGTGACAATGATACAGAATACCATGACAAAAGCCTATATTGAACTAACAACATGTAAACTATTCTAATGCTAATGGCAGATTGTTAGCAAATATGCATTCATAACCATCGGAAGACGATGCATCACACCACATCTTTGTACACCAAGGGTACTCGGAGAATTTATATTTATTTAATACAACGTTATGGGTTTTTCCATGTCCTATTCATAATAGGGTAATCATTGCAATATTAATTGAGCATTTTATGCTCAAAGGAGGGAATGTCATGATTAATCAGATAGTTGATTCCGGTGACGGAATCAACTATGACATGTTGTCAACAATAGGTCTCATAACAACAAAAGGTATGCCAAAGCTTGGGCCTCCTCCAAGGAGGGAGTGGTCCAGTTTTAGATATTAGACAAATAGAAGTGGATGAATATGTCAGAGCTCTGAGTAATATTATCCAAGTTTTGTCTACACAGGCTAGGAAAACCTGCAGAGATACCAGACGAGACACCAGAAGAGACTCCTGTTCGGCCAGGTGATTGGGTGAGGGTGAAAGTTCACAAAAGACAGTGGGCTGATCCCCGGTGGTCGGAACCGTGACAAGTTGTAACGAACTTCACACGCGCTCCGGTTTAAAGGTAAAGAAAAAAGGAGCAAATTGGCACCACCTCACACATTGTCACCCTTCACTGGCAACTTCCAGAGAAGTATTGGAAGTTAGGACTGATTTGGCAGAGCTGGAACAAAACAATACATTGAGAGAAAAACAGCTCAAAATTGTCTTTAGATTTGTATAGATTGTTCGCTAAAGTGAAAACCTATTTACCTAATTTTTTGTTTTACACCTGAAAAAGAGTCTGTTTGTTTCTATTTTTGTATACGTTATTTTTGTACTCATCATTTACATTCTGTAACTGACACAACCATGGATAAAATAGAGATTATGTCAAGAACAAAGCCAAAGCAACTGTGGGGTCCCCTAGGGGTAAGAGTCAGAATAGCATTGTTGATTGTGCTCATTACACTTGGCACCTTTCTGGTTGGATGGGGAGTACAATATCATGTAAGACATGGATCCATTAGTTCACTCATAGAAAATGCCCACATCACTAACAAAACACCAGCTGTGTTTCAGAGACTTTCACTTATCCCCAGAGCCAAAAGATCAGCTGAGCAACAAGAGGAGGAGTTAGAAATACTCGTTCCCAAAGGTGAGGAGGTTACAATCAAGATGATTCACCCCCCTATATGCAGTTCTTGTACCAAATGATGAGATGGGTTTAAGTGATCGGGATATGTAAGTGATGGGGATTTACAAATTAGGGGAATCTACAAATACACTGGATCGATGTTTTAATCTGTACCAGAAACACCCCCTGTTAAGACTATGGACAACCGACTGGTGACCTGAGCACAATTATTGAAAAGTTATTACAGTAGAAACAGGGTACTAACCCATGAGGACAACTGTGTACGTACAAACTCTATGAACAACATTCCCCAACAGATTGTGGCGACAGTGCACAGATGTATCCAGTCACAAAAGTTACTAATGTTCTAAATAATAGTGAGATTTAAATATTGGATAATATATGGGGACGTCCTTTTATAGTGTGTGAAATATGTGGTGCTTGAAACATGTAGGTATTTCAATTTATATAAGAAAATGGTTTCTTGAAAGAGTTATTTGGAGTAAACATGTTACAGTAGGTGAAAACAATGTTTAGGGATATGGTACAATTATTAGTAGACATTAACTGTGTGTAGATGGCATTTAACAACTAAAACAGATAGTATGATTAGAAAATAGAGTGGAAAAGGTTGGATTTATTTTACCTCAGTGTGCTAGAATTTCTATAGGGAGACCTGGACTCTCTCTCTGCCTGTCAGACTGCCACGACCCCTATCTTCCAAGCAGACAAAATACCTCACTACAGGAGACTCCTCCTCCTCCATCAAACAGACCGAGAGCCAGAGCTGAACCAACAACAACAAGACTGCATCCAAAACCATCTCAACCTGAGGCATCCAGACAAACAGCATGCTGACATAAAGAGGTATACTCTCATCATTCCCTCAGACAGGACATGAAGTTCCAAGCTGAGCCACAACATTGGGCACAAGAGAAGAGTGTGGGACATGAGAGCAGAATACGCCCTCCATAAAACAGCGGAGAGACTGTAAAGAAGGAGATGAAATGCAAAGCAGTTGGGCCACTGAAAAGGCAGAAGGATTCAAGAGCTGATGGACTGAGGAGAAGACAGAACCCGAGGAGAAGACAGAACCAGAGGAGTTGGCATGGTCTAGCACAGGGGTAGCCAACACGGTGCCCGCGGGCACTTGGTCGCCCGCAGGGGCAACGTGAGTCGCCCGCAGGGCATGTTCTAAAAATAGCTCGCCAAGCAAATCCAAAATGTATAAAATACACAAAACAAAAAAGGAAATGTAATTAAAAGAATCTACCCTATGCATAAACGAAACCTCAATCATAGCGAACTCTATCTACTTACTACAACTCTATATCTATCTAACACCCCTCCTCCCCCCACCCCCACAATGAATATCGACCAATCACGTTCTTGCTTGATTTGCGGGACCAGCGTTCCAATTTCCGGAAGCTTCCGCGAGCAACTGGTCAGGTGCTACCATATGGTGGCCAATAGGGTGTGGCACAAAACAAACAGAGACTAATGATAAATTAAGGTTTGGCTCCATCTGCTGGACATATTGTATATTATATTATTAGAATTTGAACGAGAAGAACAAATAGGTGTCCCAGTACCAGGGAGTCTACTAGAACAGTGGGGGCAGACAGAGAGATTGATCGTTAGTGGGATCAAACTGGGGGACCGGAAGAAGGCTGACATTTAATGACTGATATACAAGTAATAATAATATATAATATATAACTGATATTTAATAACTGATATATAAGGCTCGATATTTCTGAAAATGAGAACACCGTTAACGGCATTCTATTTCAGAAAAAGGGGGGATGTAGATCAGGCAATATGTATGTGAGATTATTACGTTTTTAAGAGAAATTGATACATTTAAAATAATCTAGTTTTGGTTCTGTTTTGTTTCGTTTGTTTGTTTCTCTTTTGTTCGGTTTTGTTTTATTTCTTTTGTTTATTGTTTTCTGCATAGTCTCTTGTCCACACTCCAGTCTAGTTGGTGGCGGTAATGCACCTACAAGTTGGTTTGCCAACCGCCAATAAACACTAAAGAAGTAGAAGAGATGAGTTCAAAACCATATTTCCAGCAACTTAAGGGCTTGGTATGAGACTTCTCCACACAGGTTGCTGACGCCAAAGGGGGACCCGAGAAACACGAGGCCAACACAGCAGAGTTCGTCTGGCTGAAAGTCATCAGGCCTAAGTGACTCAACCCCAGGTTTTCCGGCCCCTACCGAGTGTTTCCTACCAGTAAACTCAGATAATTGTTATAACTTTTGATTCCGGTGTTTTCAATTCCTTTCTTTATTAAATAGAGATCAGCCTCATCTAACGAACGGCGCGTAGCGGAGGGGGGGGCTTTCAGCCACCACCTAGGTGTTTTGCTACCAACATTACGTCCCTCACTTCCGTTTCGCTTCTCATTTGCTAGCTGAACAGCTGATCAGAGTGGTTTCTTGGCCCGATAGCTTGTGGCCGTATTTTGGCCGATTCAACATGTTGAATCGGCCGGGTGTCGACCGTGAAAGGCCAAATAAGGCGTGCCACGGCCGAGGGTTCGGGACACACCAAATTGACTTTGACAGACAACGCAAGACGGCCGATTTCGGCCTGGTGTGTCAGGGCCTTAACAATTACTCCCTCCTTTATCAAGGATTTTTCATCAATGGTTTGCAGTTCAATTTAGGAATTTTTACTTATGGCGGATATGTTTTTACTTTAATAGTTTCCTCTTTATTACTATTTTAATTTACCAATTTATTAATCCATGGCTAATAAATCTTTTTGTCCTTACGTATTTATCAAGTCAATTCAAGTTCGTTTGTGAGTAAATGTGTTTATATGTAAACTCACTCATTACCGTTTTCCTTTTCTCCTCCTCTGGCTGTCAAACCACAACCCCCTCACATTCTGCTAGACCAGGGGTCACCAACCTTTTTTAGGGTGAGAGCTACTTTCAAAAAATAAAACAAGTCGGGGGCTACTTTTACTCCTCTTTTTTTTTGTTTTTTGCAGTGTATATATTTAGCACATTTAACATTATGATATGCTGACCTTTAACCTTTGTGTGCTGTTTGGGTCTGTGGGACCCGTTTTCAGTGTTTACTAAAAGAACATGTATGCAATTTAATTATTTTAACTTGCTTTATTTTGGGGGTGGACCTCACATCCTCTAGGGGGGTCCTCACCTCCTCTAGGGGGGTCCGGGGGCATGCACCCCCGGGAAGATTATTTTTAAATGTTGAAGTGAAATGCATCAATCTGGAGCACTTTGAGCACAACATGAATTGATGGATACAGCTCTCAACACTCAGATGAAAGGGAGCTGTATACTTTTCAATAATCCAAACATCTTTAGAATATGATCACAACCAATGACAAATTATTTAAACTTGTTTATTCTTATCTTATGTTACCTAGTTAGCATTCTTTCTTTTTTATTTATGCTTATTTTACTAATCACTCCCCTTTCAAACTGTTTTTAGTTTTTCTTACTGTCCTATAGTACACATTGGAATGATTTCTGACTTTATCTATATTAAATAGATAAAGGTGTGCTCTCCCTAGCTCTCTCGCTCGCTCTCTCTCTCTCCCCCTCTCTCGCTCTCTCTCTCTCCCCCTCTCTCTCTCTCTCTCTCTCTCTCCCCCTCTCTCTATCCCTCCCTCCCTAGCTCTCTCGCTCTCTCTCTTTCTCGCTCGCTCACAGAGGCTGTATGCTCCTCCGTGGCGATGACGGCTTGCGTTAAAAAATAATAATAAACATATTTGTAAAGTGGGGGGACACAAACGGGATTTCGAAAAGAGCGGGGGACATTTCCCCCCTGTCCCAGGTGGAAATTACGCCATGCGTGTGTGTGCGTCAAGTGCAATAAATATATATGCAAGTTGCAACACACACAGAGTAAAACTCTGGCCCTCATGTGTTGTATAGGCTGGCACGACTAGGCTGTTCAATGGGGCTGATGTGTTGTGTAGATTCTGATATAATTTTTTCAAAATCTCCTTCCATGATTGACCTCGTTTATATTATCTGACTATGTTGATATGTGTTCGTTTGTATTTATTTAATATACTGGACAATTCTTGTCTTTACTCTTAACGTCCTGTGTGTAATTGTTCAGAATATTGTAACACTCCCTGTTCGCCACCAGAGGGCAGCAGCTGACCACGAATGAGCTTCTCCTCTCTGTGTTCTGCAAACTTGTCTGCACAGCTCTACTTCTATGCTTTTCTCTCAATTATTACACAGATTTGACTTAAAAAATCACACGGAGTCTATTCCCTTATACAGACTTTGTACTATCTGAATTCTATCTCTGTGTACTACTTCTTTTCTAAGTATGTACTGTGTACAGAGTGGTGTTCTTAAATTATGTTTGCAGTTTTACACACCTTTTATCCCCATACAGTCAGGCAGATTTTTATTGTGCGATGTATATTTCAACAGATAGTGTGACTTCCTGAAGCAAGCTTCTACAACCCCCTTACGGCGATTGCGGCTTCAGGCAAGGAGTCGGAACCCAGTCAACAAAATCTCTTTATCGTCACGTTTAATGAGCCTGATTAACCCCACAGCAAGAGTTGTGATGAGATTTGGTCGTTCCAAATAGTTAGTTGGAGGTCGCGTCTCTCTCCTCTTGTATCACCCACAATATAACAATTACAGCAATTGTATACATTTAAAGCACTACGAAGATAACCGTATTAATCAATCTTATCATGATCTACGGGGAATTTAACCCTTCTGTTTTGTACACCCCCGCAGCCTTTAATTAAAGCACTACAAGCCAACCGTATTAATCGATCTTATCTTGACCTACGGGGAATTTAACCCATCTGTTTTTTACAAACTTGCAGTCTTCGTTTTTAGTGAGTGCATGACGGGACTGAACTACCCGCCTCTTACAAACACTTTGTGCGTTAGGTACAGGACTGAACTACCTGACTCTAAGCACTATCCCACTATTCCCAACTAGAATATGTATTGTATTTCCTACCGTGACTAAGAACATTGAGAACGCCGCTGACAACTCTAAACAATTTTGTATAATCAATCACAGATTTTTGATAGTCAAAACAGGTGTCTGCTGACCTTTTGTATATAGCGCGCTTGGTTTAGTTGTCAACGGTATCTCGGTGTCCTCCCCCTGGACTGGATTCCGTCCGCTGGCTGTCGGTGTTCCTTTCTAGAGACCAGCACTCATCACGTCGGGCAGGTCACCATTTGTTGGTAGCAAAACACCTAGGTGGTGGCTGAAAGCCCCCCCCTCCGCTACGCGCCGTTCGTTAGATGAGGCTGATCTCTATTTAATAAAGAAAGGAATTGAAAACACCGGAATCAAAAGTTATAACAATTATCTGAGTTTACTGGTAGGAAACAAAACACGTATACAAGTTTTACAGAGTACTCCGGACTTCAGGTTTCTACTGCTGTGCAATGCAGGTATCGGGACCAGCCAGTGAGCAAACAAGAAGCATTTTTACATACAAAAACAACAGTATTCATATCCAAGTTTTGGGGCGGAGATATGTCGACTCCTCCTTCCCATTTCACTCCGAAGCAAATCAGAGAGTCCGTGGGGAGGAGCTGTGTGAGCTGCTCACTCCCCCAGGTGTTTCTACTGGTTGGATCCACCTCTGGCCGGGTCCAATACAGCGAATCAGAGCTCTGGGAAAAAGTACGTTCTCTTCTTTGATTCGAAAGTTCACAAGGGCAGAGTCACTCGTTATCTCTGCACCGGTATTCACTCCCTTATTTTCCCAACAAGTTTTCACATAAACTATTCTTTCTCAGACAATTAAACATTGTGCACAGATATAATGATGTCCAGAAAGAACCTTGAAAAGAATATGTGTATGTGCTCTAGTAGAAGGAGGTGTATGTGTGTGTAACAGGACATCTGGGTCAGTGAGTTGCGAGTGAGAACACAATATCTATATATGTGATTACTTAAAACAGTTCAAACAATACATGTTCACTAAAATACAATTCAAAATAATACATGTTTACTTCAATACAGTTTAGAACCATATCTGTTTACTTCAGTAAACAAACGATTTAAAAAGGCACAGGACAGCAGCTAAACCCCAGCAGGTGATACTTAAAAGACATCAAACATAGCCCTTAAATGTCCTCTCTTACCTCCCACACATAGCAGGGACATCTCTGATATCGGTGTGAGCGTCCCCGGCTGTCCTCTGCTGAGAGCTCCGTGATTTGTTTGGTCAAGTCCGGTTTTTCTTCTCATCGTAAATTTAGCAAGAAGTGGCCATTATTACATTGTTGACTCAATAAACTACACACCCGCCAGAACACTGCGATCATCAGATGCAGGTCTATTAACTGTGATTTTATAGTATGTTTGCACTGTATGTGCTCATTTCATCATTCATGTATTTTTATATTCTAAAACATGTTCTCGATGGACGAGAGTGAAAATGGAACGCACACGCTATTTGTTTGTTTATATCAGTCTGTTCTTCTTCTCTGTCTTCCGGTTGTTGCCTATTTTGAATGAAGAATACACACTACCGCCACCTGCTGGTAAGGAGAGTTATTGCCACTCATGCATGCGCAGTTCGTACGTGCTCGGCTGAAGTCTTTGCGGTGATTTCCAGTGTGACACATGGCCAAGACGCAGGAGAACTCGTCGATGGAACTGTCGGTGTCGGTGTCGGCGAGTTCTCTGGTGACTGCCTGGTGTGTCAGGGCCTTTAGATGTTCGGACACCCAAGGTTTCACACACTGTTAAAGGGGTTTTATCCATAGTTTTTTAAGTAGACCAGAATTGAAGAGAAATTAGTCAAATGAGTTATAGATATTCCACCGGTTTGCGCACCATTTCAGGGACTTTATCACTGCATTATAATAGACCACCCAAAGGTACTGAAGTAGGAACTTTTCAGTGATGAGATTGTTCAAAGGATGTCCAAATGATGTGATACTTCAAATGATGTTAAATGAAATCGATGTTCAGTGATGAGATTGTTCAAAGAATGTCCAAACGATGAGATTGTGCAAAGGGATGTTCAGTGATGAGATTGTTCAAAGAATGTCCAAATGGTGTGATACTTCAAATTATGAAATCATTTGAAAGAAGAACCAGCTACAAATGCTAATATGGATTGAATCCAATTTAAATTACCATACACAATTCCAAGATAGTGTATTTTTTACTTTGTACTATTCTAAAATAGTTTGTATTTTTACTTTGTACTATTCTAAAATAGTTTATTCTTATTTACTTCGTGCTATTCTAAAATGGTTTGTTTCTTTTATACTTTGTAAAAACAAGTGCCTTAACACTGAATGTGGTATAGGAACGATTTCTGTAAAAGGAGGGAGTAAGAAATGTTCTGATACCAAGCTAATTGCTGCTATTTAAAAAAAAGTGATATTGAATGTTAAAACTAGAAGTTATGCACAGGGAAAAACATTTATTTTGACCACGAACCAAAGTATTTTTTGTATTTGTGATGACGGTTATTGAACCATTCCATTTTGATTGTATGTTTTTGATATGAGTTATGTACTATGCAAAGTTCAGATGAAGAACTCATTGATTTCAGTATTATTTTCATACCTTAAAGGGTATGAAAGGAGGGATTGTAAGAAATTAAAATCAATGTTTAACCTCTTAAGCCCTGAGCCTGTTTTTCAGGTTTCAGGCTCGAAAATGCCACTAACACAACAAAGACTATATCTTCACTTCTAAAAGGGGTACATTAATAATCTTTCTTCTCAAAGCAAGGTTACATCTGTGAGTTAGATGTAGAAGTGTCAGAATCAATATAGATGTTTTGATTTTAAAGTAAATTCATATGGAACATAGTAAAAACATGTAAATTGTCATCTCCGCCTAAAAAAAACCCATTACTTATAGTGTTAACCACCCTTGAATGATGGGTTAGTAGACTAATAGCTTTAGGAATCCAAACTATAACATATAATTAGTACCCTGTATCAAGATTGATGCAAAACAAGTGCAATTTGACCTTTTTCACTGTAAAAATCATTTTATTACTTTGAATTATTACTATAGGTATTCATTCCATCCAAATACAACTGTTGTAAAAAACATACAAAATGAAGTTTGACTCCAACTTCATTTTGCAGGTCTCCCTTGAAAAAGAGATCTATGATCTCAATGGGACCATCTGGTTAAATAAAGGTTTGAAATGAACTAGAGCAGATTTATTTCAAACATTCTACAGATTTATTTCAAACATTTTACAGATTTATTTCAAACATTTTACAAACACACTATACAATAAACCACACTCTAGATAGGTAGACTTTATACTTACCTCCTGAATGTAAAACTTTATACTTACCTCCTGAATGTTACAATATTTTGGCATGCCACTCTTGGTAACAATTATTTTTGATATTCAAGCATAGAGGGACTTGGCACTTCACGCAGTGCCAAGGTGTCTTCACCCTCTTTTTGCCAGCATCATGGCAGTTCCTGCAGTACTTCCTGATACGGACATCTTTCCCATAAAACATGGGCCCGCATGTGAGTGGTGGGGGGGGTGGTGGAGGTGCAGAGCCTTCAGCATATTCCAACATTTCTGGAGCAAGCTGCTCCCTGAAAGTCTTCTGTGTGTGTGGCTTTGTCCTGCTGGGGTCACTCTTCATCTTGTACAGCTCCTTGTGGAGAAGGAAGCTGTTCACAACTGCAATGTCCATAAAATGGTAAAAAAAAGTCTTGTACCATTTCATCGTTTTGTGGAGAATGCTGTAGTACCCGATCAAAGCGTCAGACACATCCACGCCGCCCATGCTTTGGTTGTAGTCCAACACAGCGTCAGGAACGGGAACAGTCTTTGTCTGCCACACACCAGCCTGGAAGTTATATGGCCATTTCTTCCTCCAGTAGTCCGATCGGTTGTGAACGGTGACGAGGCCTGAGAAAATTATAATGGACAGGAAAATATAGAGATCTCTTTCTAGAAGTTGAGGAATGTGAGGGTGAAGCAGCAGGTGTGGGCTGGGTGAAAGTAGACAATGGTGAAGCCATTTCATCCTCATCTCCATCACTATGAAAACAAATGTGGAAAAACAAAGAGATTAGATTAATTCCTGTAATTCCTGTTTCCTTGGCAGTAAACATGCCATTTTGAGTGTGTGAATGCAATACATTTAGTGACTCTAGATGAACACTGGCCTATACTTTTAGTAAATGTAACAGACAAGAAACACTATTTTTGTAAATAATCCCTCTTCCTGACAAACATGCCATTTTGAGCGTACATTACATTTAGCAGACGCTTTTATTTACTATATGAATAATCGTACACCAAATAAATAAGTAATAGATAAAAACAGAGAGATTACATACCTTTCCCGTGGTGGAATTTCATCATCAGAGTCACAACGCTCCGGGTTCCGTTCTGGCTGCAGGAGATCCTCGTCGTCTGACTCAGAATCAACAGGTAACATATCTGCATCGCTGTCAACATTAGTCACAATTTCCATTGCCTGTAAAGTCGTAAGCATCTCTTTCCTGCAAGCCATTATTTGACAAAAGTCAAAGTATAGAAAAAGTCCTAAACGCCAATCTTGTAATCTGCTCTGTTATCTGCTGTCCGCTCTGTGCGCTCTGGGTCCTGCTGCAATTCCTGTTGTTTACGTAGTAAATACTGCGTAGAGTCTGGTGCGTAATGGGTCTGCCGCTGGCTGTCATACTTTATACTTTACGCAGGACCATATCTATGGAACCCATTGGTCGATTTGGGTGATTTACACCTTTCTCTTAACCATTAGATCCAATAGAATCCGATGGGCAGTTCCCAAATCCACGTAAACATTACCATTGCGGACGTAATAGAGAAGCAAACGAAGCATATCTGAAAGTACAAGCCTTGACTGCAATATTTATACCCAGTATATTGCCATAAATATGATGATTGATCATTAATAAAAGATTCTACGTGACACAGAGACATTGGATTAACCTTGAGCTGCGTTTTTATTCCGTTGAACACAACTTTTGATCACAAATCAAAAAAGGTAAGATGTAATTATTGTAATATTTTTTAAACCGGATGTTGTTTACTTTCTCTTTTCTGCCTTATAGCTCCGCAAATTCGGGGTCGTACAGTGATGACACTACATGTATGGAATCTGTGGAGTCTCAGCTTTAATCGGATATCTTGTTTGTGCAGTTACAATAAGTAATAAGGGCATTTTGAGAGTGAGTGCTGTGCAAAAGTGCGTTAGCATTAGTTCGCATTTTTTCGCTCAATGCTAATTCAAAGGCTTGGTATTACTCTTGTGTTTCTTTTAGCTAAAAATGGTTCATATCTTCAGTTAGCTGAGATTCTTCCCGTTAATCTGATGCTACACATTAATAGTTTCATAAATGTTAAGAAGCCCTGAGATTGTCTAAAAAAAAAACAGTGGGAGGGGTCCAATGGGGGGATCGTCGTCCTTAACAGGTTAATGACGTAATTTAGGTTAAACATTATGTAAGGTTAAAACTGTTTTATTGTGAAAACATTTCCGGTTAGCATTCACCTGTGGCTAACGATGATGCTAAAGTTTATTTTGAAAAGCTATTCCGGAAATAGCTCCGGAATATCAACATTGAGCTTGACTTCTGGTATTACGAAAGTAACGATAACAATCGTTATAATGCATTAAATAAAAAGTCATGAAAGAGAGTAGGAGGAGAAAAGGCGTGTAGAAGTATGCAATGAATACATAATGTCTAAATCCTCATGTTTTACGCGATATCGAACATAGAAGATTGAGGAGGGTCGGCCCCCTACGTCACTGCCCGCCATTGATGAGGAGGAGTCACCACTGAGATATAGAGAGAGGTGGCGGAGCCGGCAAGGGACTTCGCGCCAGAACCACAGCGAGAGGCAGAGCTGCAGCTCTCCTCTTCATCATCTTTGTCTGTTTCATTACAACGCTACTTAATTAAAGTAACCAAATTGAACCTTTTCAGAGACTCCATTAGTCTCTTTATTTCAAGCTTCTCTCCTGGACGTGAGACAAACAAATATTCTAATAGTTCCCTCGTCTCAGTCAATGGGATTTCTCCATAGGATTTTGGAAAATAGCTCGAAATAAGGTCTGTTGAAAACGAACCTGTTTGATAAATGCACGTTTTGTTCAGCCGGATAATATCCACATTTCTACCCTACTTTTATAATTTTCGAATCATAAATCTAATGGCCAGAAGCAAAATGCTAACGTTATGCTATAAACTATAAAGTCTCAGGCTCGAAAATGACATTTCCAGAACAAATGACAATAACTACACTTCTAAAAGGGGAAAATTAATAATCTTTTTTCTCAAAGTAATGATAAACCTGTGAGTTGGATGTAGAAACGTCAGAATCAATATAGATTTTTTTTATTTTAAAGAAAATTCAGATTGAACATAGTAAAAAACTGTAAATTATAGTGTCCGTCCAAAGAATATTTTTTTACTTATAGTGAAAACCACCCTTGGATGATAGTAAGGTAGACTAAATGCTTTAGGAATCCAAAGTACAACATATAATAAGTACCCTGTATCAAGATTGATGCAAAAGAAGTGACATTTGACCTTTTTAGAGAGGTTTAGCAAAAAATACCCCACCTCTGGGGTGATTTGGGTGGAAATGGGCATTTTTGCCGTTTCTCTGGAACCCATTGGTCGATTTTGGTGATTGACATCTCTTTTTAACCATTAGAGCCAAGAGAATCGAAGGGGAATTTCCACATACACACACACGTTACCAAAAAAAAGTGGGGGCTTCGCGCATGCAGTTTTGCCCAGAGCTAACCTTTCTCACGCTCTGAAATACGCCAAAACACATTTGCAAGCATAAATATTTCAACAATCAGTTTGGATAGCTTAAAATCCAATATCTGACAACACACTGCACAGTAAAGAATACAATAATCCTTCTCAACAAACACCCAACTCCAACTACAATATTTATAGATAAACCGATTTAGCAAAATGAAACCTTTTCTAATTCAAAATGTGACAAAAGAACAATGATTTGTTTTTCACAAGATGGTGGTCAGAAAGAATGACTTGACCTCATGGGGTCAAACTAAATGGATGGCAAAGAACAAAGGAATCCTTAATTTGCCTTTCACGACTGACATGTGTTCGTTCGTCATGGGGTCAAAACAAGATGGATACTGATTAATTTGACCTCTGACCTGAAGAACAAAGAGTTTTTAAAGAACAAAATGGACTCTCACAGACGAGATTAAATCATGAGGTGCTGATCTTATGAACCGTAACAAAGAACCCACATGTGTGGTAAATTCTAGCGTAGTATAACAGCAAAACACACTCCAACAATGCTGAACAATTAAAACAAGTTAATAATAACAATCCGAATAGCAGATACCATCAAAAGTATTCGGTAGTCTATGGTCGTCCGATGCAACTCACACGCTATTATGTGACAAATTGGGAAACAAGTCAAAAACTATTAAAAAAATATCGTCTATTTAACGTAGAAATGCCGTAATTTCTATCGTAGTACACACGCAATGATTAAAGAGTATACTTCGGACTTCCACAGACTTTTATCACCACAATTAAGCAGATTCCATCCAACTTATTCTGGAGCCAGAACAATAGATTCCATCGGATTGTTCGGCGTATATAGCTTAAGTACACACAAAATATATATATATATTAATACCGGCTTAAAAACACATTAATATATTCTGGCTTAAGAAACACACATTAATATCAGGCAGCGTCAATGAAAGAACAAAAGAAAGGAAATAAGACTCACCCTGTTTGCTTCAAAACAACGCCACGTGTTATATCTTGTTGCAAATTTAGTTTTTTTAACATTAAATGAACAGTTCTTCTCAGGATCTCCTGCTCGCCATCAAACACACAAATCTAATGGTTCCTACATAAACTATTGAAGATTTTCATTTAACTGGCTCTTCTTTACCGTGTGTCTTTGGGCCCTTTGTGTTATCTGATGGTTTGCAGGATCTCCGTCGAAACTGGCTGGCTTCTCTCCCGGTCACGTCACGTCGGGGTCATTCCAATTGTTGGTTTGTGTTAGTTATTCTCGCGTCCAGGAGGAAGTTAAAATAAGAGACAATGTAGTATCGGCAAAGGTTCAAATTGGTATTTAATTAAGTAACGTGGTAATGAAACAAACAGAGCGATATTGGGACAACAGCTGTTGTCTCGAAGTTCCGGTGAAGAAAAGAGAGCGAGATCACGTTCTCCCTCAGCCTGTATCTCTTTCTTGGCTCCTCCTTTCAATGGCGGCTGTGACGTAGGGGGTCCGCCCTCCTCTTTCTTCGATGTCCGATATTGCGCATAACAGAGGATTTAGACGTGTGTTCATTGTATACCTCCACACGCCTTTTCTCCTCATACACTCATTCATGACTTTTTATTTAATGCATTTTAACGGCTGTAATCGTTAACGTAAAAAATATAGCTTTTCAAAGTAAACTTAACCGGAAATGTTTTCAGAATAAAACAGTTTTAAGCTTACTGTGTGTTTAAGCTAAATTACGTCATTCAATATTGATTTTAATTTCTTACAAAGTCTACATCAGTCATATTCAAGTCATCCAGACAGATTCACTGATTCATGGCCTCAGGTCCTGAGTAAAGAAAGTCTGACTGGACGTTGTTACTGGGAAGTGGGGTGGAGAGGGTGGGGAGTTTGTGTAGCAGTTGCATACAAGAACATCAGCAGAACAGGACGTTTGGATGAATGTATGTTTGGACACAATGATAAATCTTGGGCCTTACAGTTTAACAAAAACAATTATACATTTCTGTTCAATAACATCAACACTCCCGTCTCAGGTCTTCAGTCCTCCAGAGTTGGAGTGTATCTGGATCACGATGCAGGTATTCTGTCCTTCTACAGCGTCTCAGAAACCATGACTCTCCTCCACAGAGTCCGGACCACTTTCACTCAGCCTCTCCATGCTGGACTTCGGTTTGATTTAGTATATGTTGGTGGCACTGCTGAGTTCTGTAACCTCAAGTAGGCAGAAGTCATTTAAGTCCAGCTCAGTTGGCATGTCAAATGTTGGCATGCTACACTTCTGCAAACCATGGATACATTGAGTTTCAACATTTTTGATTTCGGTAGTGCAATTATGTTAAGTCAATTAACTTTTAGGTAAAATAACTACTGAGGTGGAGTTACTGAAGTACCAAAAAGTATTGTGTTTGGTGTTCCTCCAAGAATGAAACTATGCTGATTTTTGAACGTATTTTTGGCTCAGAAACTTTAACTTCACTTTGTCTGGAGCTTTTCTAAAACCTACAATATCAACATTTGTTCTGGGATTTTTAAGTGACAGCAGGTTGAATTCTGTTTAACTTGAGAACGTATTTAGACTCCATGTTTGTTGCTGACAGCTGATAGTTGTGGCATTTCTTCCACTGTCAATCAAAACATTGAAACGCCTCGATTGGACTGCTTTGTTTACTTATGTAACATAATGACATCATGTCACAATAGAGGAGCAAAATACAAATATGAACCTGCAAATGATCATTTTGGGGTATCCTTTGAGGCTGATTGAGAACATCAAGATCATAGTTCAACTGAAGCACTTTTTCTCCTGAAACACCAGGACATGCTCTTAGCATGTACAGTGTTCATGCTAAGAGCTTTGTTTCTGTCCTGCTGGATATCTTACATATTGATATGTCAATATGTCTAATCCCAATGTGTATGAAATAATAATCTGAATCTGTAAAGTGACTATAGCTGTTTAATAAATGTAATGAGTATAAAGAACAATGTTGGCTTTCTTTGAGTTTCTAATGTTGATACTTCCAGTGGCTGTTTTGAATAAAGTTTTAATGAAAGTGCTCAAAAGCAGTTTAAACTGTATTTATTCTACTTTAAACTTTATTTCGTCTGCCGTCGCATTTTACGTTTCTAAGGTAAGCGGACATGAAACTATTCAGCAAAACTATAAATAATAATCTAAGTTAATGAGATTTTAGGATAATACTTCAGAATCTTAAAATCCCTTAACGTTTGTATATAATTGTGCTAAATGCAACACTGGAATCAAGCAAATATTAATATGTTTGCATGACAATAGTTATTTATATGTTGCTTTCACTTAATTATACGTTTAATACATTTAAGTCAAGCTAAAATACATGTGATAGCTAGTCTCTTACCTGTGATGCCTCCTCCAAACAGCATTATAACCAGACTGTATCATTAAAACTATAAGTACCAGTTCTACATCCTTGACTTTAAACAATTCAAAAGACACAGTGAGGTTTGCAAATACAAAACACCATCTACAAACGAATGCATTACGTTTTGCAAATACAAAACGTATCTATCAGACAAACACATTACATTTTTCTAATACATCATGTTTCAGAGACAAATTCAGCTTAGGTTTTACAAGTACAAAAAAAACATTATTCTACGAGTACAAAAAAATGTATCCAACAGAGACAAAAAAATATCACGTGACTTTTGGCAGGAATATTCCGCCGTGGTTGTGTTTAGGATTTTCTCACATATATCCTGAGTTATTCTGCACAGCAGGGGGCGCTACTGGGGAGCAATTAACAGCACCTGCCAGCCTTGAGATCCCATACCAGACATTAACAATATGTTAAATATCTGTCATTGTCTGGCCTTAGAAAAATTAACCTATGCTTTGGGAAATTCTGATTTATTATTTGACAAAATATGGGGGACATAATTATTATTTATATTATTATAATTATAGTTTTAAAAAATGTTCACGTCCCCGGGAGGTGTTGGGGGCGTCTCCCTTCTGTTATTATTCTCAGAATTATTATTTTATTGTTTTGGTATATATTAAAATAATTTGTATTTATTGTATTTTTTCTCATATTTTGTTGTATTATTTTTAATGTATTTATATAATAAAATTATTATTTTGTGTTATTATAATTTTTTATGTATTTATTACAATTTTTTCTTTCTTTTTTATTAAAATATTTTGTATTGTTTTATTATTGTTGTTTTTATTATTATTTAATTATTCATTGTTTATGTATTGATATCATTTTTTTGTTTGATTTATTTATTCATTGTATTTTTACTTGTCATTTATTTATTTAATCATAATTATTATTATAATTATTTTATGTTGTATTATTATTTATTTCAATTATTTTAATTGTATTTATTATTAGTATTTTATTATTACTTTCATTTTATTTTATTATTATTATTTTATTTGTTTACCCTTTTGTTTTTTTTCCAGTCCCTCAGAGGTGTGAGGCGTGTGGCGCAGTGGCCTAGTGCGTTGGTGTTCGGATCAGAGGGGCACAGGTTCAAACCCCACTGCAGTCAGCATGTCGTTGTGTCCCTGAGACACTTCACCCCAAATTGCTCCTGTGGGGATTGCCCACAGTATTGAGTATGTAAGTCGCTTTGGATAAAAGCATCTAACAAGTAACATGTAATGAAACATTCCACGTCTCCACACTCCATCCCGTCCATTCGGTGATGTCGCACGCTCACACTACGCCATCACTTCTGTCAACACATCAACTTCCAAACACACAGCTGTGGTCACATCCTGGACTTGGTCTGCTCCACTGGTCTCACCATCCATCATCTGTCCAGCCTCAATCTCCACATCTCTGATCACCTGGGCCCAGGAGTTCAAAACTTTTAATCCCTATCTGATCAGATCAGATTTGGATTTTGGGTAGTTCAAAACCAAAAAACAGGATTAGGATCACTTTGATATCCGATCAGATCAGGAAATCCAATCCAAGCTTTAATCTGTATCAAATCTTCAAAATGGGTAGTTCGAACCGACAACACAGGGTTGGGATCAGTTTGATCCCAAAAAACTGGATTATCCTGATCCCACCAGAGGGGTGGATTTCCAGTGGATTACCAGAGCAAAATGTACTGTACAATTTATTTAAAAATATGTTTCAATTTAAATAAGATGGCAAAGTTTGTTAACTGAAATAATACACAATTTTTTGCCTTCATGGGAAATACATTTTATTCCCACACTTGGTGTGACGTACAAATTAAAACTATAAATTGCGTCACTCGCTACTCTCTTTATGACATTTAAAATCACATTACAACGTACCCCAGTCCATCTGCCTACCCTTTAGCAAGTATACAGGATAGCTGCCTGCCAGAAGTGATCGTTTGGCTCAGGGGAGGGGACGCGGATCAGTGAAACTTCCTGCAGACTCGTGGGGACTCAGAGGAGCCGACGGCTCCTAACCGTAATAGCATAGCAGATCCAGAGATCCATACTCGTCATGTGCACGAGCATAGCCCCTCCTCCAGCACCCGGCTCCCGCGCTATATTATGCACGAGTCAAAAGCAGACTCGCAGATTCGCAAATCCTGACTCACTGTGCAACACACAGCAGAGCAGACTCGTGCGGACTCGGAGCCGTAACCATATAGCAGCAGATCCAGAGATCCAGCAGACTCGTCGTCATGCACGAGTCAACAGCAGACTCACATTCGCAAATCCTGACTCACTGTGCAACACACAGCAGAGCAGACTCGTGCGGACTCGGAGCCGTAACCATATAGCAGCAGATCCAGAGATCCAGCAGACTCGTCGTCATGCACGAGTCAACAGCAGACTCAGATTCGCAAATCCTGACTCACTGTGCAACACACAGCAGAGCAGACTCAGATTTGCCAAATCGCAAAATAACCCTTTTTTTTGTGATCAACATTTTTTATTAAAGTAAAATACACTGTGTAGCGGAGGTTAATATAACGTCAGTTTAATAAATAGATAGGTAGATAGTACTTTATTGATCCAAAATTGGGAAATTGTTGTTGTTACAGCAGCATAAAAGGCATTTTACAATAAAACAAAACTACAAAATATACAAGAATAGAAAGAAAAATAAAATAAAATATAAAATATACATGTCGAAATAGAAAATATACATGCAGATATTATATACATATATACAAATATATATATATATATTCAAAATATATGGAATAATAATATGCTCGTGAAATGCAACAACTTTTCGGTTTCACCGATAGGATTTCTACGGTCTTGGTGATGCTGACTCATATGACTCAAATGACTCGTATGATCCGGATCTCTTCAATGACTGACTCAGAAGACCCTGAGTCCGTAAAAGGATCCGGATTTGCCATCTCTAATGTCTCTGCAATGTGGTCTCTTGTCTTCCTTGTATTATTTTTCATATCCACTAGATGGCGATCGGTAGGATTAAAGCACTGATATTCAGGATCAAGTAATCTTGAAAAATCGTAATCTGGATCAGGGTGATCCTATCCTGAATTGCTTTGAACTACAGGGACAAAATCTGGCCGACTGATCCTGGATCACAAAAAATGGGATTTCAAAATCTGATCGGATCTGATTGAGATTAAAAGTTTTGAACTCCTGGGCCCTGGCCATCATCATGGACATCAACATCCCCATCCCCGCCCAAAAGCAAAAACGTACAATAACCTACAGAAATCTCAAATCCATCTCACCTTCAGCAATCACTGCCTCCATTACCTGCAAGATGTCTGTCTCCTCCCCCCCCCCACATTCTGAAAACCCATCTGAACTTGTGGACTATTATAACATCACCCTCTCCTTCTGTCTCAATGAACTGGCCCCCACAAAAACAAAAAATGTCTCTTTCATACACTCCGCCCCCTGGTATACCCCCGAACTCCGCCAAATGAAATCAAGGAAACGCCAACTGGAACGCCAACACAAGAAAACCACACTAGTCCATCTACAAATGGATCTACAAACCCCAAGCGTCTGTTCTCCACCATCAGCAAACTTCTCAAACCCTGTGACAACGCCACCTCATTCTTCACCACCGAACAGTGCAACTCCTTCCTCTCGTTTTTCCAAACCAAAATCAACAATATTTACAGCAATCTGACACCCTCATCAGCACCCCCCACCTCCCCTCCTGGCTCCCCCCCCTTCACCTCACAGCCCCTGTCCCACTTCTCCCCTGTGACCCCCATGCAACTGTCCGACTTCATGACTGGAATTAACTCCACCTGCACACTTGACCCAATGCCCTCCAAATGTGTTAAAGAGAGCCTCCCTGCCATCTCCCAACTCATCGCCACCATCATTAACTCCTCCCTCAGATCTGGATCAGTTCCCCCCTCTCTCAAACTGGCTGCTGTCATACCCATTCTCAAAAGACCTGGACTCACACCTGACATCATGTCCAACTTCCGGCCCATCTCAAATCTCCCCTTTCTGTCAAAAATACTTGAACGTGTCATTGCCTCACAACTTAAATTCCACCTCAGCTCCAATGACCTCTTTGAGCCATTTCAATCCGGTTTCCGATCAAAACACAGCACCGACACAGCTCTTCTCAAAATCACAAACGACCTCCTCCTCTCCTCTGACTCTGGCAACCTGAACATCCTCATCCTCCTCGACCTCACCGCAGCTTCGACACCATCAACCACACCATCCTGCTGTCCCGCCTGGAATCATCACTCAACATCACCGACACTGCACTCTCCTGGCTGAAATCCTACCTCACCAACAGACATCAGTTTATCAACATCAACAACTGCACCTCGTCCACTGCTCCTCTGTCCCAAGGCGTCCCCCAGGGTTCGGTGCTTGGCCCCCTCTTCATCCTCTACATGCTCCCCCTTGGCAAAAGCATTCATCGCCACAACCTTCAATTTCACTGCTACGCCGATGACATACAACTTTATATCTCAACAAAAACCATCACCCCCACAACACACTCCACACTCCACTCTCACCAACTGTCTCTCAGAAATAAAAGCATGGATGCAAACAGAGAGAGAGCCTTCTCCGTCGCTGCCCCCTCCCTCTGGAACTCACGCCCCCAACCCATCAGAGACTGCACTGACCTCACCACCTTCAAAAAACGTACAAAAACTCACCTCTTCAATCTGGCGTGATGTGTGATTGTTTTTGTATTGCTTGATTTTTATTTGACTTTAACTATATGTATTTGTTGTTCTTTTCTTTTCACTATCTTTGTAAAGCGACTTTGAGCACCTGTAAAAGCGCGAACAAAATACATATATTATTATTAAATATATTTTTATTTTGTTCTATTTTTCTATTATTTCTAATTATTTAATTTTTTTATACAAGACATTTCTCCAACCCACATACACACCGAAACCCGATGTTGATGGGTACAAAGCCGTACTCGGGATTTAAACCCACATTTCTACACCATCTCTGGTTGAGGTCTGCCTGCTCTAACCACTTAGCCATACAGCTGGCTGGTACTTGGATCTTAATTAGGGCCTGAGCACGAAGTGTGCGAAGACCTATTGTTATGCATAGAATTATTAGGGCCTGAGAACGAAGTGTGCGAATACCTACAGATGTAGCAGCTAATTTAGGACCGTTTGAAACGCGAGGGTTGTGGTCGGCCCGTGAACGGCCCGTGAACGGCCCGTGAAAGGCCCGTGATGAAGAGCCTGCCCCCAGTCTGACTTGAGACCGCCCCCGTGATAAATAAATGTAATTATTGTGAAGCCAGCTGCAATGGATCATTGATCCACCAGGGGGTGCAGTGGGGTTCCACACTGGAGCTCATGTGAAATCAACTTCGATACAGTAAGCTGGATGTACAGTATGTCTGGTACTAATGTATAGCGGATCTTTGTTAAGATCCATATGTCACGGATAGGATCATAGTCTGTGCTAAATAAGACATGTAATCATTTACAAAACATCACCATGTTGTTATTTAACAAAATAATGTTGTTTAGTCGAAAAAAACGAACGAGAGGAAATGCAGCCGGCTCTCGATTTTTAATCCTAATTTAATCATCATCTTCACCATGATCATTTATGTTTATGTTCGCCGAATTGACATGAAATCACTGACAAATATGAATATACTGTATTCAACTTCATTAAAACGTTATTAACGTGCCTAAACTCAGTAATTCACAAAAAATATTTATATTTTAATGGAGCCTTGTCAGGCAGATCAGGATCCCGACGCGTAGCGGAGGAATCTTGATCCCTGGGTGTTATTTTCCCCCACAATGACCAAGTCGCTGCAAATTGTCCCGCTTATTACATGGCCACATTCTCAACAAAGTAACGACATGACTCCCAATATTAATTGAATGCTTTTATGGATTTAGAAAATGTTTTTATTGATTTAAAAAATAGTTGTATGTATTGATTTAAATTGACATGCATCCGCTAAGAAAAACAGTCCCTTCTTACCGTTTTTTAAACAGTCTGAATGCTGTGTGTTTACACACCTAATGGCCCATCAGCCACAGCTCTCTCTCTCTCCTCTTAGTAGCGTGCACTCCTTTCCTGTAAATTACAGGTCCAGCCAGGCAAAACAGTGCACTTCTCTTTCCCACACTACTGTGACAGACCATGGGGCTGGGTCAGTGTTAGAAATTAAAATCAATATTCAATGACGTAATTTAGTTTAAATGCACAGTACGCTTTGTCGTAGCAGCTTTAAAATCAGCTGGGGTCTAGAGAGAATAATCAGTTAGGTGACAAACGTACAGCAACACAATGTTCGTATTGAAAGCAATAAGGATCTTTATATTTGCAAGTATGACGTCCCCTCCAAAGGAGGGTGTACTGTTCTGAGTGAAACAGGCTCTCTTTATGGGAGGACATCAAAGCAGATTTGCATTACAACAACATTCTGGGAGGCCAGCTGATACCCCCTCTGGCACTGTATGCAAAACCATCTCACCCTACAAGACAGTGAGATATACACAGACATAGTATGCAAAACCTCACCCCCTAAACGTGTCTGTTGATCACACATACATTTAAGGTTCACTCTCAGAGAGATGACCTAATCAGAGAAACTAAGACAATGAGAAAGAGGAGGGAAGTTCCCTCCCTACGTCACCGCCCGCCATTGATGAGGAGGAGTCACCACTGAGATATAAGGCTCGTCTCAATAGAGTGGCGAAGTCCCTCCCCTTCCGGTGGAGCTCCATGGGACCTTATTTCGGAAAAATTATGCATTGAAGTCAATGGAGAGAGAAAGATTATCTTTCGATCCCGTTTGAATTGTGCCACGAATTACACATATGATGTTTGTCAATTTAAAAGATAATTTTGCAAGTCAAAAAAAAAAAAATGTGTCGTAAAACTGTGAAGTAACACATTTGTTTGTGTGAAACGCTCAATAAACTACATCTCTGGTCAACAACACACGTCACCAAGATGGCCGTCACTACTGTCTTGTCAACAAAACGATTGATTACCCTCACTATCACCACAATGAAACACGTCCAGAAGAATGTCATGCAAAGCTGCCTGCCTGCCTTCCTTTGATTCTCTCTGAACTGCCTGGTCGTTTTAATGTTTAATGTCAACCATTTGTGCAGATAGCATGAAGTAGAGAAGGTCGCCAGCGTTAGCGTTAGCATTTCTCCCCCGGGCTTAAATTGTGTATTATAGAATGATCACACCGGTGACAGTACTCTTCAAAGGGTTCACGAAATATGACTACTACTCTTACTGTTTAACATTTTGAGAACTGGAAGAATGAGTGGAAAAGCGTCACATAAATGTATAAGTGCTCACAGCTCCGTGGGAATTATTATGTGCAATTCATTTCTTAAGGTTATACTAACAATTTAAGTAATGTTTAATGATCTTGAACGTCACTAAAACATAGCTATTAAGAAAGCTATTTCATAAATGGCTAGATCTTGATAAATAACAATTATTTGTTTTGTTTTGTGTTAAAATATTGAGTAGTTAAATTATTTAAAATGCACAGTCCTGAATGTGGGTTTGTGGTGAATGTGGGGATCTACAGGACACACATGTTCAGAGTAAAGGCTTTCACATTATTATAATTATAATTTTATTGAAATGTACATTTTACATCAAAACGGAACACAAAAGCAGGACCAACCATCATACATTGAATTCCTTGACTAACGAGAGAAAGATTCATCATTTAAATACATATTTAACAACAAATGGGCAGGTTCTAAGGGGTTATTCAGTTAAGCCCGATGAGAGGGGATACAGCTGTGCACATGTCATCATTAACAGACGTCGTTTAAGAGTGACGTTTGAGTGAACGAGGACATCCCAATTAATACCTGAGGACTCCTCTGTCCTCGCGTCACCTCCTTGTGTCTCTCGCTCGCATCTTACGGAGGCGGAGCTAAGACGCAAGGAAGGGACGCGAGTGAGGGAAAGGAGGAGTCGAGGAGGGGTATTGAGACGAGGCTATAGAGAGAGGTGACGGAGCTCTAAAGACACTTCTTTTTCTTCACCACGAGACTTGACCCCTTCACCCCGGCGAGGCAACAGCTGCTCTGTCTCTCCTCTTACCCTCTGCTTGTTGTATCACCGTGCCATTTAATTAAACTCAACCAATTTGAACCTTTCCGGAGACTCCATTAGTCTCTTCATTCTAAGCTTCTCTCCTGGGCGCGAGAACAACGAATACTTCTAACATGAGCCACTAACATATTCATATTGCTCTTCTCAAAAAGATAAATATGAACGTTAGTTTTTAACTGAAATGATCAAATAAAGTCAAAATGTCACAGTGTTTACAAACATTGACCATACCGTTCACCAGCCCCCACCCCCCTGCCTACTGTAGGCCTATGTTGAGTATACTCTTTGTTTAAAACTAATTGGCCATCGGAATGTGTGTGTCCCAACCCCCACCCTGTGATATCTCTTCTCCAGCAGTCTGTAGGTTTGTGTTCGCATATTTATGCTGTCGCAGTTCCTAAATGACACGTTTACAACTTAAAACGATGTTTAAAACGAAAAGTAAACGTTCAGGGTTTTTATTAATGGTAATTTTCAGACTGTGAGTTGTTTAGTGGTAGCTCATATAGTCTTGATTCTTGTGGTTAAACTTTTCGGTGGCAATGGTGTTTTTATTTATTTATTCATTTATTTAACAGGGACAGTGCACATTAATGAACATTTCTGTAAATGTGCCAGAGTTAGCCAAGAGGCAATTTTTCATCTATAGTCCCTGGACAGATTTTAAAAGTCAATCTAAAACACATTTCATTTTAAACAAGTAAATACAATACATTTAAAACATGCAACATACATTACTGGGATACTTAAATAAAACAATTTAAAATACAGAACATTAAAACAAAACAAATAAAACAAAATAAAAGAACAAAAACATGTTAAAACACAGGCAGTGGGCTGTCTGAAGATTGGGTCAGTGTTGGCAGAGCTGATTCCTCACTAACCATATTTTGAGTTTTGATTTAAATAAAGTGAATGTGGACTGGTCTCTGATTGGAGATGGGATTGAGTTCCATTGCTGAGCAGCTTTAACAGAAAATGAAGACTGACTGAAAGAACTGTTTCTGAGTGGAATAATGCAATCTCCTCTCTCTGCACCTCTTGTTACCCTAGTTGCAGTTGTGCGTATGTTAATAAACTGTCTAAGAGGAGGTGAGGTAAGGCCGTTGACAATCTTGTAAAAAAGGCAAGCATTTGCATGTTTACTGAGGTTTTCCCAGCTTAGCAACTTGGCACTAAGAGTACTGATATGTCTACCCTTTCTTTTATGAGGGTAATATCTGCCTTTTCTCTTTTGGTTTGAATTGGAGAGGGGCAATGGTTATCGATGGTGCTTTTAAAGCCTATTGTATACTAACTGTGTGATTTATATTGCTTTTCAAATGCATATAGGCCACCCATTTACACTGCTCTTCCCGTCAAGAATATGAATAGAACTTAGTTAGATCGATTCACATTGAGGGGAAGAGGCATTTTCCCATTGGTCCCAGTCCAGTTGGTTCTTTTCACCATTCTCCCATATGTTACAAATGGCTGTCTAGCCCTGTTTGTTTTTTGACCTTTCAGATGTTGTTGTATAGCCTCTGGAGCAGAAATGAAAGAGTTTTAAAAATGTTTACGTTTTGGTAAGTTTTTAGGGAAAACTTGTAATATTGTAACGTTGGCCTTAGGTGGGAGCAACATCTCTGTATTTATACTCACATTGTCTGAATAAATATATTGAACAACTAAGGGTTAATTTGCAGGATTGATTGCTTACTTAGCCCTATATCAGTATATAGCATGAATAATAATCACACATCAGTCATATTTGTTATGAATAATCATTTATCATTTATTAAATAGTAAGTCGCTTTGGATAAAAGCGTCAGCCACATGCAATTATGAAAGCCTCACTCAGGATTTATTGCTCTTGGGGCATTAAAAACAAGATTTCTGCATTTTCTCTTTTGAAAAACTAAGTCTTAGTTTGGCCACTCATTTTTAATCACACACGTCTCCCCATCCCATTCAAATTCTTGCCTGAAAGAGCAGTGGAGCCAACAGAACATGTAAATGGATGGCATTGCCTATATGCATTAGAAAAGAAATACATGTAGTACCTACCCCCCTCTGAGTGAATACCTGTTGACTTCACATCTTGCACTGTGATCTGCATGCACTTATCAAAACATTTAATTAGGAGCAAAACACACACTTCAAGTCAGATCATCACCCTTAGCTATTTTAATTACCTCTCAAACTACCTAAACTAGTTATAAATGTTTATTTTTACTGTCGGCCGGGTCACTCATTACTGGATCAGCTGCTGCATGAGACAGACACTGAAAAGTATTATCATCTGAAATTAATCATTATGTTATTAGTATTAAATACATATAAGTATTTTTACAGCTTGTATTTAGAAATACTCTGTTGTAATTATTGATGCATAAATGTGTTCATCCATTCAATGTGGCATCTGCTATAATGGGGTTAATGCATGATATTACTTAATAATACAATACACTATATAATATATGATATGATAATTACATTTTAATTTGATTCATTTCTTATTTCATAGTTTCTCATCAATTATTATAACAGTTCTGTTTCATATGAGTGTTGAGAGCTGTATCCATACATCTCTTAATTTTGCCCTCAAAGTGCACCAGATTGATGCATTTAACTTCAATATAAAGAAAAACATCTTCTGTTGCTAAAGTGCTGTACATATAATAAAAATACTAGGGCTGTCAGTCGATTAAAATATTTAATCGCGATTAATCGCATGATTGTCCATAGTTAATCGCGATTAATCGCAAATTAATCGCACATTTTTTATCTGTTCTAAATGTACCTTAGAGGGATATCTTTCAAGTTTGTAATACTCTTATCAACATATGAGTTATTATCATTTGAACAATGACAAATATTCTCATGAATATTAAACACAACAACCTCTGAACATTACAAATATTCGCCTCAATTCAACCTGGAACCTCTCTCATACAATAATACAATACAAAGTGTGTGTGAGTGTGTGTGTGTGTGTGTATGTGTGTGTGTGTGTGTATGTGTGTGTGTGTGTGTGTGTGTGTGTGTGTGTGTGTGTGTGTGTGTGTGTGAGTGAGTGAATGTGGAGACACTGTGATGGATCGTTGGAGCTATGTGCAGCTCAAGGCATATATGCTCGAACGGGAGCTGCCTGGACGCTGCAATCATGTTGCGCGCACTATCCGTGCTGAGTGTGCTGACTTTCCGTACAATGTCCCACTGTCTGGCTACCTGCATAAAGTCAAGTGCTCGGCGCAGTTGTCGGCGAAATGTCGCTCCTCTGTTTTCATTGAAACAGCTCCTTATATTCTTTAGCGCAGCTAGCTAGCACCAGATGCTAACAACAACAACAACACGTAAGGTGTGCCTCGCTCACGCCACACGTACACACACCCTCCCGGTCCTCCCGATGGCCAGTCCGGGCCTACCGGTGAGCGTGGAAGTGTGGTCTGCCACAAGCGGGCGGCAGGAGCGGGGCTGTCAGCATCAGCTTGTAGATGGTATTTTAAACTCGATGCGCTCTGAAAATACGGGGCTTTTTGCGTTAACGCGTTAACTTGACAGCCCTAAAAAATACCCTACAGTAAAGACACTTTACAGCAAATACAACAGCACAGTTTGTTCAGAATATCAGTATGAGTATGAGCACCCTCTGTCCTTTGACCCTCACATCGTACAAGGAAAAACTTCCAGAGAAAAACCCACATTTCAAAGGGAAAAATGGGAGAAACCTCGGGGAGAGCAACAGAGGAGGGATCCCTCTCCCAGGATGGACAGAAGTGCAATAGATGCCGTGTGTAAATCGAAGAGATGACAAATAAAGAAGTGTAATGTAAACATTTACATTATTATTATGATTATTTAATATATAAAGACTATATATTATTGAATTACAAGATTAGATATACTTTATTTGATCTAAAATATTGATGTGTTCAAATGCTCTTCTAAACAAAACTGAAAGTCCATGAAAAGTTGTCTTTCTGTATTTGTGAATGAAGCGCCATCTCCTGGTTAAATCCTGAAATTGAAAATCTGGCAACGCCCTCTTGGAAAATAGTGGGAGGGCTTAACATTCCCAGATACTGGTCTTTGGCAGGTAGCTGGCAGGTAGCAGGCAGGAAGCTGTAAACTGGAGTCTGAAATAAGCTGCTTCATCTGTATTATTCTGCATAGAATTATTATTCTCCCGATTCTTGTTCTGGTGTTTAAACCTGTTTTTGAGGGCTTTACAACACCATTCATGTAGCGACATTTGCCAAAGTTGGCAGGACGGGTGAAAATGTTTACATTCTGGAGTCGATGGGTTCAAAATGTCCAGCGCCACCTGTGAAAATTCAGTTTTCACAAAATGTACATAGTCGCAGCGTAACTCTGATGGACCTGATTTTTTTTTACACTTATCCGGGTGGAGCTGCTCTACATATTATCCTCTCGTATCCCTAAGCTCCGCCTACTTTGACATCAATCGAAACGTATTAGCAAAAAGGTGTGGCTTAGACATAAATGCTCATAATTCATCAACAATTTCTCCAAATATCACAGATTTCGGTGGATAGGTTCAGTCTGTCTTGGGGAATAGGCACAACAAAAGCATGTTCATTTTGGACAATAGGGGGCGCCAAAAACACAACAAATGTATACCTCAAGAACGGATGGACGAAATATATATATTTTGAAATACATATACTGGGAGGATGAGTATAAACTGAGATTTAAAGTGTCGCGACCAATGATGAATGTGGGCGTGTCCTACACAGAAATCGAAGGGTTAAAATGACTTACGGAAACATAACTTTGTGTTAAAATGAGTTACGGCCTTAACACTTGGAACACACGTGACAGCCCACAACCTTTTCCAGACTGTGCAAAGAAATCGTAAGTTTTTGCAAATACGGCTCAGTAGCGCCCCCTATTGTGCGGTAGTCACATATAGTTTCTCTGAACTACCCGAATCTTGGCACAGACATTCCTCATAGAATTGCGGACATATTTCAAAATGGCTTCCATTAGCCCCGCCCCCCATAAAGTCGGCCATTTTGAAATATGTGCGTTTTAAGCATATTTTTGCACGCTGCTCTTAGGGAAATGATCGGAAAAATTCCACTCCAGGAAAAATTCAGCCCATATCTAATGCGATGCTGAATTGCGAATAAAATAGTTGCTAGCTCAATCGGGGAGGTCGTAAGCTAACAGAGAATAAACCATTTTTGTCGCAAATTACTACAAGCTTCTCGCATATGGTTGTTCCAATATGCACGAAACGTTGTATACACATTGCTCTTATGATTGCGGACATCTTTCAAATTGCCTTCCATTTGCCCCGCCCCACAGAAAGTCGGCCATTTTGAAGAATGTGCAGTTTTAATGCATTTTCTGCACATTTTTGCAAACTCCTCCTAGGGAAATGACCGAAAAAATTCCATTCCAGGACAAGTTCAGCCCATATCCAATGCGATGCTACATTGCGAAGGAATAGTCAGTCGCTCGAACGGGGAGCTCACAGGCTAGAATGTACCATTTTCCACCATTTAGATGTCAGATAAGCTACTCTGCCTTCCACATCATCTCTCTCTATCTCACACACACACACGCACGCACACACACACACACACGCACGCACGCGCACACACACACACACACACACACACACACACACACACACACACACACACACACAC
>CALSBW010025406.1:78541-121271 GCA_943590975.1 Lindbergichthys nudifrons | reverse complement strand
GAAGCACACACACACACACACACACACACACACACACACACACACACACACACACACACTGTACAACACGCACCTACGCACTGTACAAGACGCACCTACACACTGTACCACACACACCTACACACTGTACCACACACACCTACACACTGTACAACCAACACACTCTCACTCCATGAGCGTCCAGGAGCAACGCTTGGTCAGGGTCTCGAGGCGTGCAGTTGGGACGCTCCTAGGCTCCTTCAGCTTCATAAAGGGACGCAAAGAGCTTTCAACTGATTGCAATGTATTCCCATTTGCGGCGGGATTTGACGCTCATGGAAGCACGGCATTCGTTTGTGTCGGCGGCATTTAAAGGCAATGTGAGCGTCCATTCCCATTGGATAACGGAGAATTGTACACCCGGAAGTAACTATTCCCCTTACTGTCGATTGATTTGACAGTGATATCTGCACTACTCATCAACTCAAAAACACCAGATTATCCTTGTTAATTACACAACATTGATTAGTTTAAATTGTGTACAATGCTTTTGTAATTTTCACCTTCGATTCGGAGAAACAAATATTTTTTCGGAGTTTAGGATGGCCGAAGACACTACACTACCCAGAATCCCCAGCTATCGTTTAGGACTACACCATGTGCTCTGTTTGACAAACCCCGTGATTAGTTCTCAAGCTCTGTGATTGGTTGACCTCCAACTGCATTCCATATGAAAAAAAACGTTTCGTAAAAGATCAAATCATACTTTATTCAGCAGTGCTTGCTTTACTCTTTGAAAGTCATCACATGAATGCATTGTAATGAATGGTTTGGCTGCATTAAATATTACACATCTGTCGTAGTTCTTTATTTATCTACAGAGATCGTGCTCAGAATAGACCGGAAACTATTCTTTTACCGTTGTGTTTTAATTTCACAATAAAGTTAGTAGTAATAATTTGTTTTGATTTTATTGTTTTTTATTAACTACTAGACCGCTGGGTCATGTTAAGACCATCTTTTCTGTGTTGCTGTGGGTTTTTTACATCGCTTTTGTGTTACAAATATCAAAACAATAACAGAATATATCCGTCGTAAACTAAACCAGAAACAGCAGTATATTTTATTTTGTTAACACTGTAAACTTGACAGCTTTTTAACCCAAACCACCTACTGGTTAAAGCACGTTATTACACGTTTAGAGTAATTGCAATGCAGGTAGATTGTGTTTTTAATGACTGTTTAAAATGCCTTTTTCTTAACCCTATAACGCCAAGTGTATCATATTTGATACATGAGTTTCTGAGACCTCTACGTCATCCAAATGACTAGTATGTTCCGAAAAGACCTGTTGTATGCAATGTGATACATGTCTTCTGCCCTCTGGTGGATCATCCGGGCACTGCATGCTGTAGAGCGCTTTTAATGACCAAATCCAAAATGGCTATCGTCATGTAACGGTTCAGAGGCTTTTGGAAGCGTCATCTTTGCCAATATTCAATAAATTACGGTAAGAATTACTTTTATATTGTGACTGATATTTCACTATGAATATTTACTGTATTGAAGCAACTTTTAATCAGTTTATATTTTGTAGCTTATTTCATAGAGAAATCGTGTTGAAAATGTATGTATCAAATAGTATACAGCAGGTTTTTGAGTACATTTCTCCGTAAAATATGTGACGTTGGAAAACATGTGTCGTTGCTTACCAGAATGCCAAAAACACTGTTTAGATTATTTAATTAACCTGTTAAAACTCAGTCGGGGGCTGCGGGGTGTTTTTTCAAACACAGACATCACAACACGTCGCATTACGGAGCAAAAACGGAACCTCCTGTCAGATGGAGGGAGTAAATACAGCAGCAAGCTTTGGGACGGCCTCCCCTCTCCCCGGCAGAAACAGGAAATGCCGTAACTGTATGTAACAACGGTTTCAAATCAGCATCTCTTAGACATAAAGTTTAAATGAATAACTCAAATAAAACTCCAAACATCTTTCATTGTGTTTCAAAGCTATTTTAGTTTTGAACCTGATGTTTATAAGCTTCTTAGTTTCAGTCTGTAAATATACACAACTTTATAATAAAATGCACACATTTACCTTTTTCTAGACTAACCACAGGTACGATCCTAAGTTAAAAACATATGAGGTTATCATGAGGTTGTTAACATCGCAATTTATCAGTGGATGTTTGCTGGAACTACTTGTAAACAGCGTGTTTCCTGACGGACACACACAGCGTGACTCCGGTCAGGTAGAGACCGGTCTCAAGTCAGCACCGCTGCAGACTCGCTGTTTGAGGGCTTGATAGCCCACTCCCCCTCCACACTCGTTGCTTTGGAACAGCCTTCAATATGGCGGACCCTTGATAGCCCACTCCCCCTCCACACTCGTTGCTTTGGAACAGCCTTCAATATGGCGGACCCTCCGCGTGAACGCGCAAACGGAGGGGTAGGGTGTAGGGGGCGGTTTGGGAATGGGCCTCAGTGTCTGTCACTTTTTGTGTGCAGCTTCCGGTTTTGGCTACGCGTCACTCTCACTCCTTATTTGGTAACGTGTGTATATGTGGAACTTCCCCTTGATTCCATTGGCTCAAGAGGGTCAATGGACTTCAGAGTAAACCAGGAAAACATCATCATCGTTAGATGGTTTGACAACAAAGCTGTGAACCTACTCTCCTCTTATGTTGGCATCGAACCAACTGGAAGTGTGAAAAGGTGGGATCGAAAAACCAAGACACACATTATGGTTCCCAGACCAGCCATTGTTGAAGCATACAACAAGTGCATGGGAGGTGTTGACCTCCTTGATATGCTGTCTGCGCTCTACAAATTCAGCTTCAAATCCCGAAGATGGTACATGTACATTTGGTGGCACACTGTCACAGTGGCAGTTGTCAATGCATGGAACCTCTACAGAAGAGACCAGAAGAAACTTGAGCCCAGGATAAAACCCATGGCCTTGCGAAGGTTTCAGGCTTCTGTTGGCACTTCTCTTACAAGTGCAGGAAAGGGAAAAATCAAGCGTGGCAGACCACTATCCTCTCCAGAACCGGACTCAACACCCCCCCGTAAAAGGCAACACTCCAGTGTGCCTGCTGATGTGAGAAAGGATGGCATTGATCATTCCCCAACATGGGAAACCCGACAGAGATGCAAGCACTGCACAGGAAATCATTTCTCACATGTATACTGTGGGAAATGTAATGTCCATCTGTGCCTCAAGAAGGACAGAAACTGCTTTTTGTCCTACCACAAGGCAAAATAGAGCTTGTAAAAGGGCTCCTGCTAAAAAAAAAACGGAACAAAATCAGTTGAAATGTTTGATGGCCCCGCCCACTCCAGGGTGCCTGCTTGTGTTTGTCTTAGCAGGTTCCTGTAGGTGGTTCTTTGTTGCAGCCTGTTGGTTCGGGTTGTGACATGTTCAAAATCAATTTGATGGATTCAAATCAATTCAATAGATTGCCATAAAGGCCTGACATATCAAATATGATGCAAAAAGAAAATCATATATGTAAATAATTAACAAATATTTTGTTGTTGTATTTTGATAAAAGGTTCAATAAACACCTCAATTTAAAAAAATTAGAATTTTCTGACTATTATTTGATGTGTCAGGCTATGTATTTCATTTTTGTAAAGCACTTTTGAATGTGTTATATTTGATGAAAACATTTAAATATTAAGAGTATATACAAAATAGGAGGAAAGTAGAAGGTCAATGATAGAAATATAGAATAGAAAATATCAAGAAGATACTGTAAATGGTATCTAGAATAAAACAGTTTAGTGCCGGATGTACAAAGATATTAATAGGAGGATGTGCAAAACAGACAAACTAATTAGGCTTTATTTAAACATTAAATAATACTTTAGGTTAAGGTCTTCTTTAAAATACATGTAAGCAAAAAGCTTTGGGGGTATCTATATTAAGCCTGACAAAGTACTCAACGTTTAATATATTGCATGGTTTGTTTTGGGACTTGACAATCAACTTTCCTGCAATGTTAACTATGTTGAAGCACTTATTTTAACTGATATTATACATATGAATTATACTCTTATAAGATGTATGTAGATAGAATAAGAAATGTGCAGAATATGACAGTGTAATGGTGGAGGTACACACATATTGATAGATCTCTTGTTGAGGAACCTGTGACCCAAGTTTGTCATTGCATAACTACACCGTAGTTGTGTATAATATGATATTTCAATAAACCTTTGAAAATCTTGAAATCTTGAAAGGGATGTGCAAAATAGCCATTATATTCAGTTTTTGATGAACAATTAGAGAATAACGAGTAATGAATATGCTTTATAGAGATCTGCAGATACATTTTTTGTCTTCTTAAGCACCAACTATCAAATATCTCGCCTGATTGTTGGCACTTGACAATCACCTTCACTGAATTTTACTCAGGTGTAACTAAAGTCTGATTTAAGGGTTGTTTATATTTCACATCATTAATCCAAATCTGTAAAGTAACTAAAATAAATGTAGTAAAAATACCAGGTTAACCTTAAAGAAAGCCCTCAGGATTATAAAAGACCCCCATCACCCCAGCCAGGGCTGGACTGGGACAGCAAATCGGCCCTGGCATTTAGACCCAGACCGGCCCAAATCCATAAAACAAACGAATAGTAGCGGTTACTGACAAGAAGAATAACTGAGTATAATTTTAAAAAACGCTATTATTATCCTTTTTACGTACCAGGGGCAAACAAAACTAATACATACCACAAGTATGTGTAACTATCAATCATTAGAAATTAGACCTTCAAACCCTCTCACAAAGCGAACAGTGACCGAGCACTAATAGGGGGGTCTGGGGGGGTATGCCCCCTCCAGAAGAAAAGTTTTAAAAATAACCCCTTAAATGATGACTTCTAGTGAATTTAGGGGGGGGGACCCTATAGTGCCCTGCCTCCCCTTTCTATGACAACACAATAGAGATAGGACCAGATGAGTCTACAGGATGAGTCGACGGCATCTTTTTTATATACATTGACGCTTTCATTTAATTTTTCCATCCTTTTTTTAATCGCTGTAATTGTATTGCCTTTTTCATCTGTACACACGACACCTATTGCACGTCTGTCCGTCCTGGGAGAGGGATCCCTCTTCTTCACAGAGGTGTCTTCCTACTTTCCACTGTTAATTGTGGGGTCTGTCTTGTGGAGTTTTTCCTTGAGCGCTGCAAGGGTCTAAGGATAGAGGATGTCGTACCTGTACACACTGTAAAGCCCTCTGAGACAAATTGTAATTTGTGATATTGGGCTATATAAATAAAATGTGATTGATTGATTGACGCACGCAAGGGGCTATAGTGCAAGTCTTAGGCGGCTGGTTTCTCAGAACCTCACAGAGCACACAGAACTGAAGGAACACAGGCTTAACCAAAAATACTATCCACTGTCTTTATTTTTTCCCCTGAGAATAGGTTTGAAAGAGACAGATTTAAATTTACAAAGAGAGTTGAAGCAACATTTGACAGAAATCCCACATAAATTACAAAAGTACACAACTAGCAAGATATATATACTGTATATATATACTGTACACACAAAGTAACTTATATACTAGACTGAAATAACTGAAATGAATGCTTGTTGTGGAGAGGGGCACTATGTCCAGCGTCCATTCCTCGGGGTAGGAGTTTGTGTGTGTGTGTGTGTGTGTGTGTGTGTGTGTGTGTGTGTGTGCGTGCGTGCGTGCGTGTGTGTGTGTGTGTGTCTGTTTGCATGTGTGAGTGTAGTTGGGGGGCTTTGGGAGAGTCAAAAAGGATGCAGGTGACCTCTTTGGTCCCTGATAGAGGTCCATACAAATAGGCATTGACATAACAATACCACACAGTTAATGGTCAAAACTACATGTGTGCCTCCATTTTTTTATCTATTTCTATATTATTCATTCTATATATTGTCAATCAAAACTACCACAAAAAGCTGACTATAAACATTTTTTTCAGGTCCCAAAAGACCACTGTTGCCCTTATAACCACATAAGTAAATAAACTAAACAAAACAAGCTGCCAGCTGGCAGTAATTGTTCATGAATGGTGGTTAACAAAATAATGCCATTCTTTCAATGAGACAACGTATCAGAGTCCCATTAAGCTATATTTTAACTTGCCAGGGAAAACCTAAAAAAGCCAGCTTACTAGCTTGTAGGCTAACGAATGTTTCTCTTATAATATTTGTCTTATTAGTGCTTCATCAAGGGGATATTGATGGGTTCCAGAACTACAGAGTATCATAACCTTAATAATAATCTTTTCCTAATTTTCTTAGCTTCTGCTTACCGCGAGTTCTCCTCCCTCTCCCCACTCGCGCTGATCTCTCTCCCTCTCATCATCTTCCTCACCACCAATATCGGCCACGGGTGCTGAAGATGGACCTGCACCTGTACTAAACATGTCGGTTATTTTGACACAAGCGGCAGCATCAGCACGAAGGGCCTGCTTTTTTCTTGTCCGCAATTTTTCTGCTCCCCGTTTTCGCTTGGCCTTCGTCTTCGCCTTCGCCTTCTCCATTTCTATCTCGAACTTTTTTTTTTCTCGAAATAAAAGGCAGTTTGGCTTCAACGGCCGGCTCACCTCCTGGGGGCGTGATTTAATGATGCACACCAAGCGGCCCAAAGGGGGAGGTGATTAAAGATTTGATTGGGCCGGCCCAGTGTCAATTACTAAAAACATTTCAGGGTTCTTACACCTTTTCCAAAGTCAAATTCAAGCACTTTTCAAGCATTTTCAAGGTGCATTTTCAAGCTTTTCAAGCATCTTACAGCTGTTGTAAATTACATATTTATATACACATACTTATACTCAAATGATTATTTCCCTACCTCACATTAAATCAGATGTTCTTTATGCTATAAACAACCAGATGTGTGTTTCATAATAGCATTCTACATGAGGATGAAAAATAAAAAATGTAAGAAAAGAAAACTAAGTTTAATATTTCAAAATGAGTGACCCATCTGTACGTAGACTGGGCATCCCATATAACCTGGCTGAGCCAATATAAAACAATCAGCCAAATAACTTTTCAATACATTATTGATTACTATTTTTGAGGTACTTTTAGGTTGGCAGTAAACACAAGTCAGAGGTAACTGGTGTACTTTGACTCCACTACATGTATTTAATACCTTTCGTTACTTTACAGATGTGGATGAATGATGTGAAATATAATCAAGTGTTAAATCAGACTTTACTTCCACCTGGAGTAAATCCACAAGCTACTCTGTAGTATACAAAGTCATTCAAACTAGCTGCACCTTTACCAGCTTTGAGAACACTTTCATGATCAATCATTATAAAACATATCATATACAATTATTAGGGATGCTCCGATCGCCGGAATCAGTATCGGCCGATACCGATCCGATCGAGTGGGCGGGGCCTATGGGGATCTTCCATTTAAAGTGATGTTTAAAACTCAGTTAATGGGGCTCATTCACTGGCGCTTCCACAAACCAACAAACCAACATAATTATTACATTCAAATGAAGTACATTATTCAAGTTTACATTAACTTGGGATAATAACACGGGAGAAATTAGCGGAAGCGCTCTTTTCCTCTCTCCCCCTCTCTCTCCCTCTCTCTCCTGACAGCCCGTCAGTATCTCCTGCAGCTCACTGATCCAGTAATGAGTGACCCGACAGTGAAGAATAAATATATTTATAACTAGTTTAGCTTGTTCCAGAGGTAGATCAAATAGCTAAGTGTGTTAGGTCTAACTCTTAATGTGTGTTCTGCTCCGCTCACCGGTCCGTCACAGCGGGTGGAGCTGCAGGATTTCTGCTTCGCACACACGTTGCATACCGCTATTTTATTGTCATTTTCGGACACTTAAAATACTGCCAGACTAGTGAAGCCATTTTGGCGAGCTTGTTTTGCCGCGCACAGAGAAAAGTGTCATGTTGATAGCCTAATCTAAAATGCTCTACTATGGCGTACCTTTCGTGTGGTGTGTGGCTCGTCAGCGCAGACTCTCGCATCGTTATTGTTGCACACTTTGCAGGAGGCTACTCTTGGGCAGTAATTTCAAGCATTTTCAAGGATTTCCAGCACCCGTACGCACCCTGACATTTAAACAGAGGGCCAATCTACCCGTCTTATGGGCCGGGACTTCAGAAAAAAAAAAAAATGACGTGTCGGCCCAAAAGGCACGTTGGCCCACCGGGAAAATGCCCGGTATGCCAGATGGCCAGTCCAGCCCTGACCCAGCCACAAACTGTTCTGTCTGCTGCCGTCTGGCAGGCGGTACCGCAGTATCCGGACTAAAACCACCAGACTCAGGGACAGCTTCATCCCACAGGCCAGAAGACTATTAAACACCTGAACTTTGAAACAACATCCATAACATTCATCTGGCTGCAACTTAGAAATTATTTGTCTAATATATCATATTCCAATCAGTTGTATATAGACTCTTATTGCACTATTTCACTTTTTACTATTTTCTTGATTTGGATAGTGTGCCGTCGATGGGTTTCATTCCATTTCAAAGAGCTGTTTGACGCTCCGTGTAAACTTCGCGCACTGCCACTCCAACATCCAATTACAGAGCTTGAGAACTAATCACGGGGTTTGTCAAACAGAGCACATGGTGTAGTCCTAAACGATAGCTGGGGATTCTGGGTAGTGTAGTGTCTTCTGCCATCCTAAACTCTGAAAAAATATTTGTTTCTCCGAATCGAAGGGGAAAAATACAAAAGCATTGTACACAATTTAAACCAATCAATGTTGTGTAATTAACAAGGATAATCTGGTGTTTTTGAGTTGATGAGTAGTGCAGATATCACTGTGTAATCAATCGACAGTAAGGGGAATACTTACTTCCGGGTGTACAATTCTCCGTTATCCAATGGGAATGGACGGTCACATTGCCATTGACAGCCGCCGACACAAACGAATGCCGTGCTTCCATGAGTGTCAAATCCCGCCGCAGATGGGAATAGATTGCTATCAGTTGAAAGCTATTTGCGTCCCTTTATGAAGCTGAAGGAGCCTAGGAGCGTCCCAACTGCACGCCTCGGGACCCTGACCAAGCGTCGCTCCTGGACGTTTATGGAGTGAGAGTGTGTTGGTACAACACGCACTAGAGATGGCAAATCCGGATCCTTTTACGGACTCAGGGTCTTCTGAGTCAGTCATTGAAGAGATCCGGATCATACGAGTCATTTGAGTCATATGAGTCAGCATCACCAAGACCGTAAAAATCCTATCGGTGAAACCGAAAACGTGTTGCTTTTCACGAGCATATTAAACTGACGTTATATTAACCGCCGCTACACAGTGTCTTTTGCTTTAATAAAAAATGTTGATCACAAAAAAAAGGGTTATTTTGCGTTTTGGCAAATCTGAGTCTGCTGCTGACTCGTGCATGAGGACGAGTCTGCTGGATCTCTGGATCTGCTGCTATATGGTTACGGCTCTGAGTCCGCACGAGTCTGCTCTGCTGTGTTTTGCACAGTGAGTCCGGATTTGCGAATCTGAGTCTGCTGTTGACTCGTGCATGACGACGAGTCTGCTGGATCTCTGGATCTGCTGCTATATGGTTATGGCTCTGAGTCCGCACGAGTCTGCTGTGTTTTGCACAGTGAGTAAGGATTTGCAAATCTGAGTCTGTGAAGTTCCGCTGACTAACTCGTAGGCTACTGGTCCCTCTCGATCATTGACCTGGATTCACGGATCCCGCGATTTTGATTAAGTCCATTATGTTTCCGGCTCTAAATGAAGCTGGAGAGATGTCTTCCCGATCCTCCTCCTCCGGCCCGCTGATGGCGGCTTCCGGGTCGATGCTGGAGAGATGTCTTCCCGATCCTCCTCCTCCGGCCCGCTGATGGCGCCTCCTGGGTCGACTGCCTTGACGAGGGCCAGATCTGTCCTGATGTCGTCTAGGGTCCTCGCAGGTGTTTTCCCGACCGCACACTGTCTCCAGTGGTACCAGTTGTCTCCCTTTCCTTCTAGGCGGACGGCATGGGAGGTCCTTTGGGTCACTCGGTAGGGGCCGGAAAACCTGGGGTTGAGCCACTTAGGCCTGATGACTTTCAGCCACACGAACTCTGCTGTGTTGGCCTCGTGTTTCTCGGGTCCCCCTTTGGCGTCAGCAACCTGTGTGTAGAAGTCTCATACTAAGCCCTTAAGTTGCTGGAAATATGGTTTTGAACTCATGACCTCTACTTTCTTTCCTACGCTCAAGGCTCCGGGGCCTGGGAACTGATGGCCGTGGGTCAACTAAAAAGGGTCGAAACCTGTCCCTCGGTTAATAGAGCCTCTGATTGACATAAGAGCTAGGGGTAGTGCATCTAACCAGTTCATGCCTGTTTCATCACATGCCTTGCTGAGCTTCTTTAAGCATGGATCTTATCCATCCTGGGGGCAGGACAGGTCTCCCATCTGGGGATAACCATATCCCGTCCTTCTTGGTAGCTCCCCTGTCTAACCATACTGATTTATCCTGTGGGGAGCCTTCTTCTTCTTCTTCTTTAGTGTTTATTGGCGGTTGGCAAACCAACTTGTAGGTGCATTACCGCCACCAACTAGACTGGAGTGTGGACAAGAGACTATGCAGAAAACAATAAACAAACAAAATAAAACAAAACAAAACAAAACTCTAGATTATTTTAAATGTATCAATTTCTCTTAAAAACGTAATAATCTCACATACATATTGCCTGATGTTTTTCCCTAACAGCCCTGATAGCGACAAGTCATGGAATTTTGTTTTCTTCAGTGTCTGGAAAAGCACATCTCTCTGAGTACAATATTTCCTGCAAAGCAGTAAAGAGCCTGCTTCCTGTGCTTCTTTAAGAGTGTCATCTGTTACGGCGGGCAGCAAGTCAGTGGACTTCATGACGAGCATTTGGAACTGTCAACTCTGTCCAGTGTGATACTTATGTACATCAGTATTGACCTATATCCCCCCTTTTTCTGAAATAGAATGCCGTTAACGGTGTTCTCATTTTCAGAAATATCGAGCCTTATATATCAGTTATTAAATATCAGTTATGTATTATATATTATTATTACTTATATATCAGTCATTAAATATCAGCCTTCTTCCGGTCCCCCAGTTTGATCCCACTAAGGATCAATATCTCTGTCTGCCCCCACTGTTCTTCTCGTTCAAATTCTAAATATTATATAATATACAATATATATATCACTCTTTTCAAACTCTCCTTCCATGATTTACCTCGTTTCTATTATCTGACTATGTTGATATGTGTTCGCTTGTATTTATTTAATATACTGGACAATTCTTGTCTTTACTCTTAATTGTATTTATTGGAATGCCCTGAAATGTAAAGTTGTCCAACGTGAAACAGTGCAGAATATTGTTACACACCCTGTTCGCCACCAGAGGGCAGCAGCTGACCACGAATGAGCTTCCCCTCTCTGGTGCAGACTCTGCACAGTTTTCCACACAACACTGCTTCTATTGTTTTCTCTCAATTATTACACAGATTTTACGTAAAAAATCACACAGAGTTTATTCCCTTATACAGACTTCGTACTATCTGAATTCTATCTCCGTGTACTACTTATTTTCTAAGTATGTACTGTGTACAGAGTGGTGTTCTTAAATTATGTTTGCAGTTTTACATATATTTATCCCCATACAGTCAGGCAGATTTTTATTGTGCGATGTATATTTCAACAGATAGCGTGACTTCCTGAAGCAAGCTTCTACAACTCCCTTACGGCGGCTGCGGCTTCAGGCAAGGAGTCGGAACCCAGTCAACAAAATCTCTTTATCGTCACGTTTAAAGAGCCTGATTAACCCCACAGCAAGAGTTGTGATGAGATTCGGTTGTTCCAAATGGTTAGTTGGAAGTCGCGTATCCCTCCTCTCGTATCACCCACATATAACAATTCTAGCAATTTTCAAAGAGGGATTGCCTACTCGATTTGTATTCAATAGGAAGTTCTTTAAAACAACCTTTTACCTACGAGACAACCGTATAATCTTTACTTGATTTACGGGGACTTTAACCCATCTGTTTTTTACGTCCTCGCAGTTCTATACATTTAAAGCACTACCAAGGCAACCGTATAATCTTTACTTGATTTACGGGGATTTTAACCCATCTGTTTTTTACACCCTCGCAGTCTTCATTAAAGCACTAACAAGACAACCGTATAATCTTTACTTGACTTACGGGGATTTTAACCCATCTGTTTTTTACGTACTTGCAGTCTTTCTTTAGTGAGTTAAGGCACGGGACTTAGCTACCCGCCTCTTACAAACACTTTGTGCCTTAGGTACAGGAATGCTCTACCTGACTCTAAGCACTTTCCCAACTAGAATATGTATTGTATTTCCTACCGTGACTAAGAACACTGAGAATGCCGCTGACAACTCTAAAATGTTGTAGTATAATCAATCACAGATTTTTGGTAGTCAAAACAGGTGTCTGCTCACCTTTTGTATATGGCCATGGTTTAGTTGTCAACGGTGTCGAGGTGTCCTCCCCTGGACTGAATTCCGTCCGCTGGCTGTCGGTGTTCCTTTCTAGAGATCAGCACTCATCACATCGGGGTCACCATAATTGTTGTAGCAAATACTGTGGATGGTGGCTTAAAGCCCCCCTCCGCTACGCGCCGTTCGTTAGATGAGCCTGGTTCTATTTAATAAAGAAGGAATTCAAAACACCGGAATAAAGGTTATAACAATAATCTGATTTTACTGGTAAGAAACAAAACACGTATACAAGTTTACAGAGTACTCCGGACTTCAGGTTCTACTGCTGTGCGATACAGGTATCGGGACCAGCCAGTCAGCAACAGGAAGCATTTTACATGCAAAAACAACAGTATTCATATTCATATTTTGGGGCGGAGATGTGTCGACTCTTCCTTCCTATTTTACTCCGAAGCGAATCAGACAGTCCATGGGGAGGAGCTGTGTGAGCTGCTCACTCCCCCAGGTGTTTTTACTGGTTGGATTCACTTCTGGTCGGGTCCAATACAGCGAATCAGAGTTCTGAGAAAAAGTATGTTTTCTTCTGAGCAGCGCGTGAGATTCGGAAGTTCACAAGGACAGAGTCAATCTTATCTCTGCACCGATCTTCACTCCTTTAGTTTCCCAAGGAATATTTCACACAAACTATTCTTTCCCAGACAACCAAACATTGTACACAGATATATTGATGCCCATAAAGAACCTTGAAAAGAATATGCGTCTATGCTGGTGGAAGGAGGTGTATGTGTGTGTAACAGGATCTCCTTGGGCAGTGAGTTGTAAGTGAGAAGACAATATCTATATATGGGATTACTTAAAACAGTTCAAACAATACATGTTCACTAAAATACAATTCAAAATAATACATGTTTACTTCAATACAGTTTAGAACCATATCTGTTTACTTTAACTCACAGATTCATAATCAGGAAGGTGGAATCTAACTATATCCCGAATGATTTGTATTGCATCCAGGGGTAGAAACATGTTTATTTCTGCTGTAAAGTTGGGCATTTTAACATGGGGGTCTATGGAAATTCCTCCTTTCTGCAGTCATCGCCTATCGGCCAATAGATGAACTGCAGTTTGTGGCACTTCCTTATTGGCCTCCCGGCTCTGCCCCAGAGTTTGCCGCTTGGTTGAAATCGACCAGCTGTGAAGGTGGGGGCAGGGCTTTTATACGCGAGTAGTGAAAACACTTCCGCGTAGTCTGTTCTCGTGTATCCTCCCTTTCGTCTCCTCTGGAAGCCTCCTCCCTCCCCCCTCCTGGACTCCTCCGTGTGCATTTCAGCGATTGGGACGTCCTTAAACATGGCGTGTCTTGATCGATTTCCGGGTCAAGTCCTGGAGGAGGGGGAGAGAGGAGTCGAGTCTTCCGATTATAATCAAGTTTGATATAAGTAATGTGGTTGAGCTAGACGGTATCATGAGATGGACTTTTTCTAAATCAAATTGGGAGATGTTTGCTAAATTGTGTGATAATGAATTTGATAAGATTGATATGGCAGTATTGATTAAATAAATGAGCAATTTACTTCAAATATAATTAAAAGCGCTAATCAAACTATTGGGAATAAAACTGGTAAACTTAGTAAATGTGTTAAGATGGTCGTGGTGGAACAAAGAATGTAATGATGCAATCCGAAACAAAATCAGGCTGTTTGGAAAGTTAAGAAAGACACATTCATTACACAATTTATTAGAATATAAAAAGGCATAGGCTCAGGTAAGGAAAATTGTTAAAAGAGCAAAAAGGGAGTGTTGGAGAGGATTCTGTTCAAGTATTGGGAGAACTACGCCATTAGATAAAGTATGGGGAATGATTAAGAAGATGAGGGGAATTAGACAGCAGAGTAACCTGCCAGTGTTAGAGAATGGAGGGGAAATTGCCACTGGTCCTATGGATGGAAAAGGCAGAAATTCTAGCTAAGAATGTTGTCAAAGTTCATTCTTCTGAACATTTGACAGAAGAAGGTAAGATCAGGAGGCAGGAAGTGTTAGATGAACATCCTAATGTATATGAGGAAAGAAATTAGTTGCAGAGTGTTGTAAATGTACCTTTTTCTATTCAAGAGTTAGGAAGAGCACTAAGTAAGTGTAAAATGACTGCTCCTGGGAAAGATAATGTATGTTACATAATGTTGGTCAAATTAAGTGATTTTGCATTAGGAAAGCTGCTGGAGATGTACAATAAGATTTGGGAGAAAGGGAAGCTGCCAATAATATGGAAAGAGTCTGTCATTATTCCTATTAGAAAACCTGGGAAAGATCCAACCAGTCCAGGCAGTTATAGACCTATAGCTCTGACATCGCACTTTTGTAAAGTTATGGAAAGAATGATAACAGAAAGGCTGACATACTATGTTGAAAAAAATGAATAAATGACTCCTTATCAGAGTGGGTTTAGAAGAGTACTTTAGATCCACTGCTGTGCCTGGAATCTGAAGTTAGGAAAGCCCAAGTGAATAAGGAGTGTGTTGTAGCTGTATTCTTTGATGTGGAAAAAGCTTACGATATGATGTGGAAGGAAGGATTATTAATAAAACTGGACATTATGGGTCTGGGAGGTAATACATGGATTACTCTCCGTATGGAGAGTAATCCGGCACTTCGCCCCGTTGCTGTATAATCAACATGTGTTGATTCGAACAGACAACAAAGCAGCGGCGGCCTACATAAATCGCCAGGGAGGTGTATGATCAGCGCAGCTGCTGAACACACCAGAGCATCCTACACAGCCAAATGGATAGCGTTCCGTTTGGTGTGTAGGGAAAAGCCTGGACGGGCCCCCTGCCCCGGCCTATAGCACGGTCAAAACATATGCTGCTGCCATTTCATCTTGCCACGTAGGTTTTGGGGTCAGCACGGTGTTTAGTCACCCTCTGACAAAACGGTTTCTACGGGGAGTACAGAGACTCAGAACTGTGTCACGCGCTTTAGCGCCTCAATGGGATTTGGCTTTGGTGTTACGCGCACTGAGTAAAGCTCCATTTGAACCTTTAGATCAGGTCCCCCTAAAAGTTCTTGTCAGCCAAAGTAGCTCTGCTCTTGGCTCTGACATCAGCTAAAAGGGTGAGTGATTTGTCTGCTCTCTCTGTGGCTCCGTCATGTCTTCAGATCCAAGGAGATGGCAGCTTAGCTGTTTTGCGCCCTAACCCGGTTTTTATGCCAAAGGTGATCACAAGCTCTTTTAGATCGAGAGTGATAACTTTGGATGGCTTCTTTCTCCTCCTCACACATCGGAGGAAGAAGCCACATCTCATCTCCTCTGTCCCGTGCGTGCGCTGTCATGCTATACGGCACGCGCGGCTGCGTTGCGCAGTTCCCAGCGTCTGTTTGTGCATTACAGAGAGCGCTCAATAGGGCAGCCTCTGTCTGCACAACGCCTGTCACACTGACTGTGTGAGGCTGTGTCACAGGCGTATGTCTCCTCGGGGGTGGATCCCCCGGAGAACATCAAGCGCACAGCACCAGAGGAATTTCAACCTCTACGGCGTTGCACGGAGGAATGACAGTGGAAGACATTTGCACTGCTGCATCTTGGTCTTCCCCCTGTTCTTTTATTCACTTTTATTTGAGGGATGTCTCCCATTCCTCTCTGACACACTCGGTACTGAATATCCGGTCAGAGTGAGTAATGTCGGGGTCTCAATTGCGTGCCCTCTCTTCTGCCTGTCGGCACTTAGAGAGCTGCCCTTTTTTCCCCCTCTTTGATCGTTTTTGTTAGTGGAACTTTGGTCTCTACTTTTTATAACGACAGGTAGCCTATTTTAGCCTACCTTTATTCCCTGATGGAGAATATTCATTTTTTACAACAGTACAGTAGGCCCACACAAACTGCAGAACACCGGGGCTTTGGGAACACTCAAAATTACTTTTTTCCCCCGTTTTTTCTCACGAAACTGTGTCTCAGGGCTTCTTAAAATGTAATAAACTATTCATGTGTCCTACTCAGAGGAAACGCAGCTAACTGATGATATGAACCATGTTTACCGAAACAAAACACTAGTCTCACAAGAAGCGTCTAAATGAGCCCTGAGCGAAAAAATGCTGACGCACTCTAGGTATAAATCAATCGATATACTTATCGGATATGCACAAACAAGCTTATGCTAACAAGCTGAGATTCCACAGATTCTAGAAATATAAGTATCATCACTGAGCGATCAGAACTCGCGACAGGGGAAGCAAATACAGACATCACACGACGTAGCTTTAGGTAGCAAAACACGGAGATATGCTCACCTTTTGCAGAATAACAATTCTAATCAAAAATGAGAAAAACGCGGGTGAAGGTTAATCCATAGGTTAATCCAATGTGTCTGTTACTTTGAAAAAATTATTGATGATCCATAATTCCATTTTTATGTCAAAAACGGAGTTTTCATTAGCTGCTAATGGTAGCTTCCAGAGTGTATGACAGCTTCCTGTTTTGTCTCCTTGGATACGAGTCCAAACAACTCACAGACTGCACCGGGCGCTGACGTAGGTGCCCTGCGACCATCAGATTTGACGACGCTGATTGGCTGAAATTATGTTTCTGCGGCATAGTTTAAAGATAGCAACAGTTGGCTTCTGCTGCACTTGCTGCACTCTCGTCTGGGCGCTGTGCATAGCGCCCAGACGAGAGAGGGTAATGATACACGGGCAAGGCCAGGCAGGAAACATGTGACTTATCAGTAACTTAAGACATCGTAACACAATTTTAAACGAGATTTTATTGTAGATTATACATTTTACTGATACCAATTCTATAATATTTACCTTGTTTATTAAAAATAAAAATAAAAATAAAGAATATATTTTTTAAATATATATTTTTTAATTTTTTTTATTTTTAATGTGGGAAGAGGGAGGGCGGCGCCCCTAGCGCCCCTATGGGCCGGCCGCCACTGGCTGCGCCTATACTCATAGAAACTGGGTTACAGTACGTAACCCCAGTTCAGCTGCATAGTGCATACTCTTCTCTTCAAAAATTAGATAGAGTCCAGGCGCAAGCACTAAGGACAGATCTACACCAGTGTCGGCACTTCAGGTAGAGGTCGGAGAAATACCCATTTCTTTGAGGAAAAAACACTTAATTGTTCATTACTGGGCAAATCTACAGGGCCATAAAGATACTCACCCTACTAAACAAACTGTACAAACAAGTTGGGAAAGTAACAAAATTAGAAAAGAAAGTTTTTGTGTTTGTGTTTCGGAGTTATGTAAGGAATTCAAAGTTAAAGAATGGAATATTAGTCCGACGGTGTTGTTATCAGCTGTTCCACCATGGTTGCTACCTCAACCTATAGTAGATGTATCCTTATTGAAACGGTTACATTCAATGAAAAACAAAATCAATGTGCAGGCTTATGTGAATACTGTTCTACATGAACAATATGGGCACTTTATACAGATATTTACTGATGGATCTAAAAATCCAGAAAATGGTCAAACTAGTTGTGCATTTGATGTTCCAGAATTAAAGGTCAAAGTGGGAAAGCGTACGAGTGATCACATCGCAGTATACTCAGTAGAGATGATGGCTATCTCACTAGCACTTCAGTGGGTAGAGGAAATACAGCCAATGCGAGTGGTCATTTGCTCTGACTCCAGTGCAGCTCTGGAGAGTATAAATAACTTCTCTTCAGAATGTCGTCAGGATATTTTACATGAAATTTTGCACATCATGTTTAGGTTAGTTCATCTGGGAATTGTTGTTCAATTTGTGTGGGTTCCAGCGCATGTGGGTATTAGAGGGAATGAGGTAGAGGATCAACTGGCAAAATGTGGTTTGAAAGCAAACCAGAATGATATTATGGTACCCATCAGTAGAGCAGAAGTCAAATCTGTTACGAAAGTTGTTATCAAGCAACAATGGCAAAAACTATGGGACAGTAACACCAAAGGAAGACATTTATACCAGATACAAAGGGAAGTAGGAACGGAAAGCACTTGGGGGAGTAGTAGAAGAGAACAGAACATTAACAGCAGGATGAAATTGGGTCACTCTGGATTAAACTCATCACTGCATCTGATTGGAAAACATCCAACTGGTAATTGTGATGGTTGCCAACAACCAGAGACAATACATCATGTATTTTTTAGCTGCCCGGAATATAACAGGCAAAGACTCAACATCAAGGACATGGATCTCAAGTCAATATACGTAAGTAACTCAAGAAATGAGGTAAACAAGCAGATCTTCAAGTTCCTCAAAAACACTGGTCTGAGGACAAGGATTTAATATGAACATTAAATAAATCAACAGTAGGTGGCGACATATGCTCCAAGTGGAAGCGATTCGCCATTAAAGAAAAGAAGAAGAAGAAGAGAGGAGTCGAGGAGGAATATTGAGATGAACCCATAGACTGTATATATAAAGATGAACCTCATGAGTGGCAGGGTTTGGAAAACTTATTTTCAAAATACAGCTCCATCTGCAGTGTTGGGCCCTGACAGTCAGGTTTTTATTGTTTCTCTCTTCTAGATGCGGTACTGGGCGTCTGTGGAGGGGTCTCTCCCAGCCTGGGAGCACTTCCTGCTGGGTAAAGGCCCGCTCCCTGCTCCTGGTCCAGGACATTTACCAAGGAGAGCCCAACAGAGAGCCAGCACAGCTACAGACCAGGGCCTGCCCCCCCCCCCCCCCCCCCCCCCAAACACAGGACTGCTTGTAGAGAGAGAGGTGGGGGGCTCTGCTGCCTGGAAGGTACCTTCAATGGTCACATGATTCACAGATCACAGACTTGTTGATTCCTTCATGAGCACCCTCCCAACAGGACAGGAAAAATAAGCCGGAATTTTCTCAGGAATGGAAATTGACTCCCTTTAAACCTTTAAACATTGTTCACACCAACTTATCAAGAAGAAAGAGTGTTTCTATATATTGTAAAGGTTTACGACATGGTTATTTTATAAAACCAGCATTATGTGACACCAGTTGGGGGGGGCTGTGACAGCAGACTGTGTGTCCTGACAGTAAGATGATACCGCTCTCCAATGAGTTCCTTTTTGTGATTGCAGTGTTGTTTACAGCCCACTAGAGGGAGCCAGCGCCATAGATAAAAAGAGGCAGCTGGACCTTTTGTTGAGGAACTGTCCACACAGTCTGCATGAATGATCTTCATATTCATAGATCTCAATCTACCTTTTTTCATTAAGACTGGCAGTATCATATTAGTTCAAGTTTGTGTTTGCCATCACTGAAATAATCTTATAGTTGTGTTAACATTTTAAAATGAGTAAAGATATACATGTTGATATTAGTGAATGTATTTGGAGGTTAAGGAGGTAGGGTCAGCGTTAATGTTAATTCATCCATAGGTTTGGACAAACTAAACTGTAATACTCAGTGTATTTAAATCACTGAACAAATCTAAAATCTGAGTTCTGCAAACAATTATTTATAAAAAATGAATGTGGAAAATGATTAGTTCTCAACTAGCTTGTTGTTCTGCAGTTTTGTTTCATTATTTGAATGAGTGAAGGGATATTCTCTGAAAGCTGGTTTTGCTCAGAATCGTGCATCTGGATGACAGATATGATCATTCCACTGTTTCAGAGTCAGACTTTGTTTCCAATTATGTTTTTTGTAAAACAATTTAAGACGTTATTGTAATGAACACATCAAAAAGTTACAGTATGCATTGAGGGCTTGTGGCATACTTTGTTGAAATGACCTTTTTTTTTTATCTCAATGTATTTTTATAGTTAAATAAATTATCATAATGAAAATTAAAGAGATATAATACTAATGAATGTCTTAACAAAATCAATTGATCTCAAGATCACCATCACTGGTGGATTATTTTGTCAGTGTGACCATGCGTGATGTCACAGGGGGTCACAACAACAACAACAACACATTGTATGCAGATTATATTAAAGTTGTGTGTGGATGTTCAGCACAGAGATGGACACAACACATATTTCTCACAAAAAAGCACCTACTTATTTACTGCATGGTGGATGAAGACCCCTCAGCCCCTCACATTTACCTTTCTCTACCCCCCATCCCCTTTCTCCCTCTTTAACCGCTAATTGTGGGTGATCAGACCTGCGCTGCTGACGAGGAGTGGCGGCTTGACAAACGCAGTCATCCGGACGCTCGTGGTTGAAGTGGTCGGTGGTTGGCAGCTGCCCGGCTCCTCAGCTGGGCCCAGTGCTGCAGGCCCTCAGGGGCCAACCAGCCAGCGGCCCCCACTGCCTGGACTGGTGTGGCTGTGTGGGGTGCTGGTTTAATGAAGGGGCAGGACGGGGAGCAAGTGCTGTGAGGTCAAGGCCAGGATTCAAGGAGGAGGGGGGGGGGATCAGGGCTATGTGTCCAATCACGGGTGACAGGATGGGCTGGCGGGAGGGTGAGAGGGGGGGATGATGAATATGTGAACTATCTAAAAGGGTTTTGAAGAGCACGATCTGGAGCCCTTCCAAATGACTAGCCCTGCATTATGTATTGTAATGGCCGGGGCCCCCGGGGTGCCGGAGCCCAGTCAGTGTCCGGACCCCGTGTCATCCTGCCAGCCCCTGACAGCCCCACTGACCCTCAGCCGGCCAGCCCTCCTCCATCTCTGTGGCGTGGCATGGATCTGGAGCCGGACCATTATGCAGTTATTGAGGGCCCACTGAGAGCCCTGACAGATAATTGGCTGAGGCCAAAGCCGTGCAAATGGTTAAGTGTCGACTCCAGTTGATTGGATAATGGGTAATTGCACGCTGCATTTCATTCAGTGATATGCAGCGGGTGTAGCAGGGGCAAGTGGAGGGGAGCGAAAGAATGGGAGAGGGAAAATATTTTGGCGTGCTGTGTTTTTGCAGCCTGTTATTTCACACTTCCAGTCTCTTGCATTTGTTTGGATCTCGATCTCGGAAAGATCACAGATTTGTATCAACTGCCGATGCAATTTAAATTGCAAATGATTGTTGAATTTTATTGTTGGAGAGTTACAATATTTAATTTTCTCTCAGTTTCTGAATTCAGATGTCACATATGAGAGTGTCTGCTGAGCGCTGTGCCTGGTGGCGCTGTTGGAGCTGCCCCCCCCCCCCCCTGACCCTGCGCAGGGTCCGGAGTCTCTCCTTTGATTATGGGATGTCACCTCTACTTAGGAGTCCGGGCTGCCAGCTCTTTGTCTTTTCCATCACAGAGCCTTGCTGTTGTCATGTTGTCTTGTATTAGATGGAAGGCTTCATGTTGTACACTGAGAGGAAGCAGCACTGGCCTTAAGGAAGCCTGGCCGGAGTGGAACATCTCCAGTAACACCCCCACTGCAATGTGACCATAGGGGTCCTTTATACTGGGGACTGGGGACATGTCCACTTTTGGAAATGGCCAATTTTGTCTCCACCACTGTGCGTTAGGATCATTTGTTAGAAATGTTCTGAAAATAGTTCTCACAAAGAATTGTACTCTTTGAGAAAGCTTTATTTGCACAAGAGAACATGTACAATCTGGAGGACTGTTCTCACTTTCTGGGCGTGTTTCTGGGAACCCAAGTGGTGCAGTTTGGACCTGTGACACGTTTAATATTAGCAATAATTGAATAGAGAGTAGTAAAGCTATTGTTGCTTTGCAGCAGCTACTGCACTAGATGTCAAAGAAAGTATTGTCATCATTATGATGTATGTATATATGTATATATTGTCTGCTTAATGTGGTAGTGTTTTTTTTAAATCTGAATAAAGTGTCCCCACCACTTTTTCTAACAATGTAACACCCATGACTGTAACCACATACCTCTCTGCTCATATAGCCCCCCCTCCTGAAAACACTAAAAGCTTTCTTCTTTTTCAAATGTTGTGCACTTAAACAAGAGCAGCTTTCTTGAGCTCCTGTGAGAATTCTCCTCTGGCTGGACTTGAATATACTTGAGCAGCAGTATTGCTCTTAGCGAAGCCCAGTGGGGGGGTGGGGGGGCTACTTGCTGAATTCCACTTCAGTCACTGTATCGATTGAGCTTCCACAGATGTCTTTCTGCTGGGGCCTGGTAAACTCTGAATGTGCAGTGCTATTCATATCGACTGAGGGATTAAGTGTGCAGCTGAAAGGACAGGCATGCATTTTGTGTTTGTGTACTTGCGCCTTTTGTTGATATTGATTCTGCCTTGGCATGGACCCACACATGGCAGCAGCGTGTTGCGTTTGATTCTTAATAAGGGCTTTTATCGCGCTCTAATCAGTTTACTATCACACCAGTCAAAGCAAACACTTCAATTGGTTTGTTACTTCGAAAGCACACGGGCATCTCTCTGTCTGTTGGGCTGTTCCTGCTGCACTGTTCAACACCTTTAACATGAAACAACTTATCACTCCGGCCTTTTCTCTTCCCTACATTACTTTAATTAGATACAATTTGTACCGAAGCATTATTTCCTTTGCACAGAGTTCTGAGGAGCTGTGAGAGGAGACGTTTTCACTTTGTATTTGGAATACTTGAAGCTGTCCACTCTCATTAATGGACTTAGTGTTCAGATTGATTCAGACACATTTTGTGTTTCTTTTGTTTTCTTTTTTTAACTTGGTTTATTGTGTTTTTTCAACAGCATACAGTTATTCTATCAGGGCGTTTATCAAAAGTAGGTAAACAAATCTTCACTTTATAGAAAAATAGGTAGAGTAACAATGTAAATACTGCTTAACACCAGGTCAAACATTCCACACAGATAGAAGACAAACAGACATACAAAAACAGGCACACAAAATAAACAAATAAATAAACAGAAAACCAGTCAACACATTTTGTGTTTCAACAGTGTCTGTGTATAGGAAATGATTACAATCCAAATCACGTATAGTTGCCCTGCACAGAGTTGTATCAAACAACATCATTCTTTAGGTTCTTTGTGACGGTTCTTTATTTTCTTCTTATTTTTGTTAATTGCCATAAGGTGATTTGTCCATTAAAGAATACTTTGATCACCAGGAAAGATGATCTATAACTATTACATATAGATACAGTTACTTGAGAACTGGGGATTCATCTGTTTTACAAACATGTTATACCCTTCGAATACTGGAGATGGAAATAAAGAGGCAGAATGAAGACAGCTGTTTGCTTTATGGAAACTTGAGAAGTGCATCTTTCATACTTTGTTATGGTTGTTTTTTGGGGAAATAAGCATGAGATGGATGATTAAGAAAAGCAGCGCTACTGCAGTCCTGTCATGTGTTCATACATGTGGCCCATGATCTGTGCTATTGATAGTTGATATAGTATAGTTTTATATATGTATCTTTCCAGTATTCAAGAGGATCTGCAGTTCTTCTGTTTGAATAGTGGCTGCAGAGCCCTCAGTTGCTCAGACAGCGGGCTGTCTCACAATGAGGGACTTCTTTTTAGCCGGACTCTTGTGAGCTTAACCTAAACTAAACCTGACATCAGTGATCTTTCATAATCGGTCTCACAGAGATTGTTTATCCCTGCCTAAACAACTAAGATCCAGTGCTCATGAAAAAGGTAGTTTAAAAAAAAACTACAAATCACAAAATAACCAGTCCACTTTTTAAGGTGGGACTTAACTGATGATTCCTGTACAGCACAACTAAAAGATGCCACATGTATCCACATCTGCTCAGATATACACCTCAAACCCACAGGTCTAATGTCTTTATCAAATATTTGGTATGACTTCAGTTGCTCAGTCATCCAATAGTATTCCAAATATTTAAAGCATGCCGTTTCAATAACAAGCATGCAGACATGTTCTCACTGTTTGTTTTTTCAGTGAGGTCTCAGCTTGTGTAGCATCATGTAGAGCCGCATTGAGTGTGGGGGGGTGTTTTAATTGTGTGAGCGGGCAGTGGTTCATCATTCACACAGTGGCCTGAAGTGAAGGAGGAGAGGACGTTTCCCAGCAGGCCGGGTCAGGTCAAAAGGATTAGCCGTGGCACCGGACATCCCCAAATCAACTGATCCTGCCGAACAATGCCACGCTGCTCCAAAGCCTCGGAGAAGAGCCGAGCAGCCAGAGCAGATCACATTAATTCACTTGTAATTAGCTGTACAAAGAGATGCATATTTGAATAGATTGTGGGAATAAAAATCAGTAATAATTGAACTACCTTTTTTGTTAGTTTTACTGATGAATGTGAGAATGTTTGCACACTACATGCATGATTCCTTGCTGTGCTTCAGGACATGTTGCTTCCTGCATGTGATGGCCACCTGTTTAAATGCAAAAAATGAGCAATGCAATGTCAGTGTTTAACAGTGAAAACATGCGCTCCTGATTGCTGGGTGCAAAATTGAAAAGGTCACAATCTACAACAAATCTTGAAATGAGAAAAAGAAGTCCCTTTGTTGACTCGAGTGGTTTTGTTCACTTTAGTTCATAGTTGTTGCATTACTTGTTCTGCTTTTGCTAATGCTGAAAGGACTTCTCTGTGTTAATGTGCACAGACATTTGATGGGGGCTCTATATATCGAACATCATCCTGAGAATGATTACTAAGCCCGCTATATTCATGTTTAATATGATGTACTCTTAGTAAACACTACTGGTTCTAAATATAAATGACTTTCAGTTTCCAGGAAAGAGTAGTATTGAGTTGGGATTGAATTATAATATAAAAACAAAGGTGTTCTGATGCCGTCAATTTAGTGTTTATGAAAGACTACTCTTATGCCCAATCCATTTGGCATACTGTTTCTGAGCCAGATGGGAGTGATTACATATGGAATAAGAATTCCTACCGTCCTAAGACTACAAACTAGTGAATGTTGCGCTTTTTGCTGATCATTGAAACAATTTGACAGTCAAAATTGTAGTGGGTACCAAACCCAGCATACATGGTTACAGTTCTCTTTCTGATGGAATGGGTATGAGCCTTTATAGTCAGCCTTTCTAGGTTGATTTAAAACAGCAAAGTGAGTTGGGGTCGCCGCCCTCCACCACCTGAGAGAGATGGAGGTTCCCCCTCAGCTCCTCACCATGACCTACAGTACAGATAGATGGAGGTCAGAGGGTGAGAGCTTCCTCAGTGCTCAGTTCCCAGCAGCCTTCACTTCCCCTCACAGCCACAGGCCCTGCCCACCGTGCGCTTCACATGCCAGGGCGGGGGCATCCAGAGACTTCAAGACACCCTGATGAGGTTTGGGTGGAGAAAGGCTGGGGTTGACTCTGTAAAAGAATCTAAATGAGGTGTGAGTGAATGCTTCGCTTCAGTGTGTGTGTTGTGGCTCATTTTCATGCTTCACTGTGGATTCCTCAGATCTGATCCCAGCACAGTCAGGGCTTTATGGTCTGGTTTTTAAGACAAATCAGGGTCAAAGACATAATAATGTAAAATGTGCCTATAAGATATGTAACATGAATGTGTTTTAAACGTGGCATCTTAACATGTCCAATTCCATCGATGGGCGTTCCATCCTCCACCCTTTCAGCTGGCTCTCTTTAAAGCAGGAGCAGAGCCATGAGTGAAGAGAAGCCCTGCTCATTAACCCTCGGCACCCCACAATGAATCCTGAGGCTCTTTGTGCCAAAGGGCTCCCCTAACGAGGGCTGTAAGGAGGGGGGGGGGGGGCCGGGGTCTTGATATTAACCTCACAATCTGCTCAAGAAGCAAGTAAACATAATGAAACTAGTGCAAAAAAGTCTGAAACTCCATATCATTTCATCAATTCTTTATATTCGAGGTGTGCTAAAAAAAGAAAGAGGACACAATTCCAACAAACTAATTTGTTCATATTTAATCTTTAAATCTCTGCGCTAAAATATTCGTACTATTTAAATGTCAAAGCATTCCACCTCGGTAGCAAGAGACACTGGGATGTTCTGCTCAGTACATCACACTGAAAACACTGAAACGTTCACTTTAATTAAATATATTATGTCAACAAATTCCACAAAACTGTATTAGGTTAGTTGAAAGCAATCATATTATGTTTAAATAGGTTCAACTTAATTATCATTGCTTTCAACTACCCTAACACAGTTATGTGAAATGTGAGTAGTGCATTCAAACTTAACAAAGTGCAGAAAATTGAAATAAACATTTACCCTCTGACATTCTTATACCCAAAGACTTACATCATTTGTTTAGTTCATTCAATCGAATTGAAGACTGACTTACTCATAATGATGGATGGAACTGCATGTGCTCAACATGTCCCTCTTCTCTTGGTCCAGCTGAGGGATTCAGATTCATGAGCCAACAGAAAGTTCTTCCTTACTTTTTTCTTAACGTTATTGCATCGTGCGTTTGATTTGCACTGTAATTGTCATGCTAATAATACTGTTGAGGCCTACTGCTTTGTGTCTAGTTATCTTGTCTTTTTTTTAGATTCACACTGACTCATGTTTTAGTAATTTCATTAGCCTGCTCACATCCTCACCCTTTCGATGTCCTTATTATAGGGCAGTAACCACTTACGTGTTTTTGCATTGAGCCTGTATGGTATCATCACATGTTGTGGGAACGTTGTCTGCCCCCCCCCCCCGCCCCCCTCTTGTAAAGGAAAAAAGCTGCTAGTGCGGGGACGCTTTAATTGGAATTTCATGTGGACTAAACTGAGGGGAAACTGATGTAAATTAACATTTGGTAGACTTAATTGGTCTCTTTCTCTCCCTCCTCCTCGACCGGGCACTTACGGGCTGCTGGAGCTTCGCGCTAATCTCCCATTTACAATCAATTCAATCTGCAGACAAAAAGCCCGCCTCCTCTTTTCTTCTCTTTCTGTCTCAAAGCAGCTCCTTTGTGGCCCGTAAATTGCCTGAGTCCCCGGTGATCCCGGTGGCGGAGACAGAGAAAGATGTCCTCCTTATGTTGTTGACAGCCGATTAGCGCGCGCTCCCGCTCTCGCGTTCCCTCCGCGTGGGCGCGTCTTAATTAAAGATCCCGTTCAATTAACGTGTTTGGGGATATGAGGCGGTTGCTCAGATGTTGGAGAGGTAAAAAGGAAAAAAGTGCAGGGAAAAGCACAACCTGCTGCCTTTATCTTGTTTACTGCTGCTGAGCCCCCAGCCTGACTGTGTGTGCGTGTGTGTGTGTGTTTTCTATTTCTCACCACACGCATTGCTTTGAATACAATTCACAGTAAAGTAGTTCATATTGTTCAATTCGCGTCCCGTTGACAACACTGACATATCAGTAGCATAAAGGTTGTTGTTATAAAAATGAGCACACAGCCTCAAAGCTTTTACATTGTTTTAAATATTATTTTTAGATTGTGTTTCCATTATGCATTTCGTTTTCAGAATTCCGAACAGGGACATTTCTTTGTGTTCTTATAATTATTCTAACAATTTCACAATAATAAAATAATGATATAGTGATAAAGAAATAATTGTTTAGGGGGAGGGAATTGGTGTAAAAAAAAGTATGTATTTCAAAGTTGCTGTTTAAGAAATAGGAAAATAGAGTTTATTTTAATTTTAAATGACGATGGAGGATACACCCAACGTGGTTTTACACTTTATCAACTTTGCCAAAAGCGAACAAATCCAGTAATAGCGAATGCACCTCATCCACCTCAGCAGTTCACAAATGTTTTCAGCTTTTGTTAAGTTACATTTATTTATTATTTGAATAACTTGCTGCTTCTGTTTTCCCTTCAGCCTCCCCGCCATATGTCATCTCCCAGCCGGCCTGGTGGAGCAGGTTCCAGCCTCCTGTGAGCCGGGCTCCATGTAGCAGGCCGGCCCGACCCGGCGCTAATTGGCTGTTAATAGAAGGAGCGCCATGTGGGAGCACGGAGCCGCCTCAGTGCAGAATGTGTGCAGGGATAATATTGTTCCAGGAGCCGTGAGGAGAATAACTTGTGGCCTATTAACGCGGAGGCCCAGATGAGGGGCTGCGGCCTGAGTGCTCCATTATCTCCTGTTCTGATGAGCGGCTCCGGATGCGACAGTACCCGTCCCCCCTGCCCAATCAAGTCTCCCCAGCCGTTTAGCTGTTTAATGTAATTCGCTTTCAAGGGCCCATGTTATCTCTGATCATTTGCGCCATTACGCCAGAGTCAAGTGTAAATGCTCCATTATTAAGATCGTGTCTGTCAATAAATGGTGAGGCAAAGTGGCTGCAGAGCATATAGAGCCAGACTGAGTCTATATGTGGCTTTGCAACAACACTTCAAATTAAAACAGCCACCAAGTTTATCAGACGGATGCCTTCACAGATATGTGATGTATGCTTTAATAAGGGATACTATTTAGATGAATGGCGACTGTTTAATGTCTGGCTACACCTCTGCATCGAAGACTGTCAATTCATCCTCACTTTCGTCCATCAAAATGGAAAACAAATAAAGCTATTTCTTATGTCCCAAATGCAGCATTGAGGATCAGCACATTTCTGAATAAAGGCTACCTGCATGCTTCAACATGTATTGTACGTCACTTAGAAGCGTCAGCTGAATTCATGTAATTTAATGTAATGCTGTTACTGGTACTGTAAAAAATGTGTTAAGGAAAACATTTATTTTAACAAAAGTGTCATTTTGAACGTGCCATCTGATCTGTCATGCCCTTATTCTGAGGTTTAAACGTACAACCCCAACAAAATAAATGAGAATAGGAAAAGGCTTCAAGATCAAATGTGTCCGAAATTTAAAAAAGGATTTCACAAAAGTTTGAGGTTGGAGAAATGTTGCTGTATGTTATGTTATTTTACTGAAAATGTGTTGAATTTGTTCATGTCTTGCAGTCACCTTAATGCCACTTCAAATGTTTCTGAACCTAGCCAATAAAAGCTCTTTTTTTCTCTTCTCAAAAAACCAGAAACAACATCTCTCAAACATTCAGTTTTCATTATAAGTTATAACTTATTTATTCACATTAACATATTTTCTGTGAAATACACAACATGGAAATTATTCACATTTTAAATAACATTTGTTTATTTCCATAACCTATTATTTACAGTTCCATCATGGAGACGGAGGGTTTCTCCCATGCTTGTGACAGGAAGAAAATACTCGAATGTTCCTGGAGCCAGGTTCAAGTCGTGCGGCTCTGTGTTCCTGCAGGGTCGCCGTGGAAACACACACCCTGAATCCTGCAAGATTAGCAAAGTTCTTTTAAAGGGGCATACATCCAATTTTATTGGACTACCCCACCTTCTCTCTGGACTTAAAATGTTCAACATGGCCACAAATGCAGGACATGAATCAGTCTGAGGCCTAACAGGTGGATATTGAAATGAGTGGGGGGCTTCAGCGGGCCTCAGCTCTGCAGCTCTCTGGAGGCCTCTGGGGGGGGGGTGAACACGCTGTCGTGAAGCTTCCTGATGTGCTTCTTCAGGTCGAAGTTGCGGCAGAAGCCTTTCCCACAGGTGTTGCAGGTGAAGGGCTTCTTGTCGTTGTGCGTGTGCATGTGGAAGGTCAGGTTGTACACCTGGTGGAAGGCCTTGTTGCAGATGGAGCACTTGTACTGCTTCTCTCCACTGTGGGTCAGCTTGTGGTTCTTGTAGTTTCCTGGGAAATAAAATAAAGAATAATGAACATGAGAAACACAACAAGAAGAATTTCTCTGAACTCAACAACAGCTGCAAGTCATTGCTTACAACTATGATTTTCACTACTGATTACGTAAGACTGATAATAGTCAAATCATCAGTTTTATGACCAACAGTTAAAACATTATATTTTTTAGGGAATAAGAAGAAAATCCTTGATTGATTGAAAGAAGTTAGAAGCAGCGGTTTGGTATTTTTATGGTAGGTCTGTGCAATAATATCACATCAAACAGCTGCGACTGCAGGGGAAAACTCCACATTCCATAACATACACATTTAAATATTCTGTGTGAAGCCCAGATTTAAGATTATTTTCTCTGCAAGATATTGCATCAGCATATTCAGAACAGCATGAGATAAAAAAGGAGGACAATAACTAACCGTTTAATTTCTGAGAAATATGAAGGGATATAAGAACATTATGCATCATAAGAAGCCAGCTTTGTTTTCCTGGAAAGCATCCGGAATATTTACAGATAACTTGCATATACTTGCAGTTTCCTTACTTTTTTCTAAAATCAGGCAGTATTTATTACTTGATTCTGAAAAAGAAATAAAGCTGCTCAAAATGTAATGGGAGGGATCTCCACCATTGACAGATGTTTGAAATATCTAGGACAGAGAGATCACAAGCAGCAGGCGAAAGTGAGACTGCTGTTTAGCATACTTTGAATCCAATAAAAAAGTGAGGATGAGGAGGCCTCTTCTCTCTTTTATTTCCCCCGCCAAGGTCAGCAGAGCATGCTGGAGTTAGAACCTCTCTCCCCTCTGCTCTGCACAGCCTTCATTAATCACGGGTTTGTATGTCGAAGTCAAGAAGTTGTCAAACTTTGTCAAAATCAAGCGCAGCGACAACTGCAGAAAACAGCCCGGCTCCACTGCGCGGGGTCTGGCAGCTGACCCAGAGCAAATGCTGTTTCTTGAACAGAGAATTAGTCCGTGTAAAGTGACATGTCCTATTTCCACTGATCGCATCAAGCTCATCGCTTGGCCTGCAATTATTTCCCCTCTCATTACCCTCACAGAGAGCCGAGCGCCAGCATATGCTGCTGCTTCACTCCGGATAATGTTTGTTTCTGCAGCAACAAATCCCAATTGAGGATTCCTTCACAGGAAACACCTGCCAACCAATCCTGTTCCCTCACGCATAATTAAATGCAGTGAAATGAATGCACAATACAACATTTTTTTTAATTATAACTACGGCTGTGCAAGAACAATAAATACATATAACCGATAGCCTACATCATAAAAATGCCACCAAACAACACATTTATAGGAATTATTTGAGCACTTGGAGACAAAAAAAGGAGGGACAGTGCAGGAAGTCCTGCTCTGTCTAATGCGTCTCCATTAAAATTAATTCACCTGTTCACACTGCAGGAATGTGTTATAGCAGAAATATACTCAAAATGTGACAACATGTTAATTTGATGTATCATACATCATCTCAAACCCGTAGATTATTTGTATTCGTTTCCAGAATAAACAACAGACACGATGTTTGGCGTTGTTTACAACAAACACCCAATAACCACCGACTGAGTTTCTGAATATTTTTAAGGGCCAACTCTAAGGACTAAAATAAACCAAGAGAAAGAAAAAGAAAAGCTCGCCTGGAATAATAATAATAATATTTGACCTAATGTAGAGCATGTTAAGCTGCCATCAGTGTGTGTTCTTACCTTTCTGATGGAAGCCTTTCCCGCAGAACTCACACACGAAGGGCTTGTAGCCCGCGTGGATCCGAACGTGCGTGTTGAGCGTGGAGCTCCTGTTGAACGCCTTCCCGCACTGGTTACATTTGTGAGGCTTTTCCTGAACAGGCAGAAATTGAACATAACATCAGTTAGGACAAATACACAATACATCTGTCATTTAATTAAAAAGCCAGAACACATGATGTGTGTGTGCTGCCTCTCACCTGTGTGTGTATGATCTTGTGTCTGCACAGCGTGCTGGCCTGCCGGAAGCCTTTGCCGCACACTTTGCACACGAAGGGCCGGGCCCCGGTGTGCACCGGCATGTGCCGGGTCAGGTTGTAGTGAGCGTTAAAAACCTGCAGACACACAAACAGTCAGGAACATTCAGAAATACACACATGTGTTTGCGTAAAATTATCATATTTAAATCTTCTGGATTTTGTATCTGTTGCTTTCGAAATAATATGTTTTATTTATTTTTATGAGAACCGTTGTTTTAATGGAAAACATTGGTAGCATATTTTATATTTATATTCTAATTATATCATTATGTTTTTGTTATAAAGATATTTATTAATACACTTTAAAAATATATATTTCACATAAGAAAGGTAAACAATAAATACATGTGTCATAAATCATTTTTATTATAAAATATAGGCCTACTATATATTTATTTCACACTTTTAAAACTGCGTACCTTTCCACACACTTCACATGTGAAGTTTTTGGGTTTCCCGTCCGCCGCGCTGCTCGCGCCGCTGCCCAGTTTGCTAAGGGGCTTCACCCCGTTCTTCTCCGCGCTCAGGCCGTGGTTCTCCTTCACTATCTGGTCCAGCTGCCCCGGCAGGTGCTCCTTGTGCGGGTACTGAGGGGTGGGCAGCTTTTCGGTCCCCGCCGCGGCCAGTTTGGCGTTCTCCAGCAGCAGCAGTCTGTGGTGCGCCGACAGAGAGGCCTGGGCCTGCGGGCTGGAGAACCAGTGTCCGGCCAGCAGCTCGGACTGCTGGTACGCAGAGTCCAGGTAGTTGAGATAGTACAGCGAGCCGCCGCTGGGCACGGCCACTGCCTGGTGCAGGACCTGAGGTTTCACCACCCTGCTCCCAGTCAGCAGCGGCTGCTTCATGCCCAGCTCCGATTTGCCACACATGCCGCAATTCCCTTTGCACTGAACGGCTGCGGAACCGCAAAAAGTGCCCCTGAAACTGGCCCTCCACAGCTCCGAGTAGTTCATCAGCGCCTTGGCCTGCAGGTCGTAGCTGAAGGGCTGCAGCGGGATCATGCAGGGGATCGGGGAGCAGAACAGCTTCTTCCCCTCCGCGCGCTCCTCCGCGCTCCCCTTCGGCTCCGAGCTCTTGGACATGATCCGGTCTATGGAGAAGGCGAGACTCTTAGGGGCCGCGGAGGGCCCGGTCCTTCCGCAGGACATCACCGTCTCCAGAGAAGCAGAACTTGCCATGTTGTAGTACTTTTAGTTTTGTTAGCAGCAGAGCCAAACTTGGTGAGAAAGTCCCGAAGAGTCCGAGCCGCTGCTCTCCGCCGCGCGTCTTCACTGCGCTGAGCTCCCAGCAGAGCAGACAGGAGGACACATCAGTTTAATAAGCACCTTGCTGTCACAGTGTCACGCATTAGCATTCAAATGGCCATCCCCCCCGCAACAATAGCATCCAGGGGTGATGGATTAATGCTCATTAACTAGGGCACACAAAATTAACAGGACATTACAGAGCTCGTTAGGGAGAAGAAGAGGGAGAGGAGCGAGAGAGACAAAGTGTTGTGGTCCGGAGAATGCGCAGTGTTAAGTACAGCCGGTGTGTGGGGTTACCTCTGATGGTCAGATGGGTGTGGAGGAGCTGCTCTCTGTCACATGTCGCAGCGCCGCCCCCCCAGCGGGTCTGTCTCCTGACATCAGCCGGGGACAGGAGCCGCCCTCAGAAACACATCTGAAAACAGAGAATGATCCTGCGACAGAAATATGAAACAATTCCCCTAAACAACTTTAAATCACGATTGCGCTATGCTGGTTAAACACGCATTATAATCGTCTCCTGCTTTCATTTGCAACTCAGATCTTTTTATTTTTCACTTGGGGACATTTTTTTCAGGAGAATGCTGCTAATCCTCGGAGATGGGATCCCTCCTTTTCCACGCCGGCTTATATACTTACTTACTATTTGTATAAATTCGAGGACGTCCAATTTCCACCTGTTTAAGAGCAGAGACTCCCTTTGGATCCTATTAAACGTTGTTCCTCCTTCCCTCTATTCAAAAGAAGCAATTTTCCAGAGCGATTCAAGGCTCAACCCAGCGCGGGGAGGAAAAAAAGAAAGAAAAAACACAAGCGCTCTTTCACTTTTAGCCACTAAAGCACTGCGTGAACCTGGTTTTGTGTTTTTTTTCCTTCTTGAAATAGAGGGACGGATTAAAGAGGGAGAGAGGAAAAAGAAAAGACTTAGCTTGGACAGAAAGGACAAATGAAAAGAGCTTTTTCTCTAAAGAGGCATACAAGAAGTTTGCTGGAATCCACAGCTCTGTGTGGGAGTTACACCAGCAGCGCCTCCAGGCCCTTACATTCATGTGTTTGCAGGCCATTTTACCTGAGGGACCCCCACCAAGTTTCTTTTGGGGTTGGTTGGGGGGGGGTAACTGGCAATATGAAGAAAAATAATATCTGTTCTGATGTGTGTTATTTAATTGAACAGTGGTGGAAAGTCATTTATTTACTGAATTTTGAGATACTAGTACTTTACTTGAGTATTTTAATTGTTTGCTACTTTGTACTTCTACCCCACTATAATTCAGAGGTGAATAGTATACTTATACTCCACTACATTTATTTCTACCTTTAGTTACTTTGCAGATTGGGACTAATCTGAGATATAATCCACCTGCTGGTAAGTAACAACGAACTGCACTTTATCCAGCTGTGATAAACACATTCATATATCAATAATTATAATCAAAATATATAATATATATTATTAGAAAATCTGCATAATGAGTACTTTTACTTTTGGTACTTTAAGTATATTTTTATGCTAATACTTTTCTACTTTTACTTGAGTAACATTTTGAATACAGGACTTTTACTTTAACATAGTATTCCTACACTCTGGTACTTCTACTTTGACTTGAGTACAATATATCTTCTTCCACCTCTGTAGTTGAACTGCAAGGTTTTTTATTCAGAGTGTGTAATCATACCAAAATAAATATTGTTTTGCCCTCCAGTATTTCAGACATCTCATGGTATGTAGATCATTTACATGTGATGTTTTCATCACCAGACAGATCTAAATGCAGATCAGGCATATGTGAGGGTTTCAAAAACAGCTGAACAGAACATATTGACAGTCTCTGATAAGGACTGGTATATCAATGATTCACAGTAAGGGACAACTGATGGCATATTAGTGGATATTAAAGCATGTACCTGTGTTTCAAAGATCAGTCATCAGCAATCAGGAAGAACTACTGTTGGGTTGCCAGGTTGTGAAAGATCTCTCAGGATTTACCCTGCTCCAGCAGGACACATGCTTTGTCTTTTTAGAGAGCCCTTCATTCACCAGGAAGACCCATCTCTCTAATGGACCTTCTGGGAAAGTGTTGCGAAGCATCAAAATCCATCTGTTCTTAACATTTTAATTTAAAAATAAATATTCTGTGTTAATGTGTGAGCCCTGACAGGAGGCCTGATCAGGATAAACCCACACACACAGGATTCATGGACGACGATAGCCTGCCTTTATTCCAAATCTCTATTGATGAATGCATTATCAAAAAGGAAGGCTCAACAATACGTATTTTTTCAAAAGTTTTTAACCCCCATTTTCAGTTTAAATTGTAAATATAAATACCGTTAAACTTAAATGAAATCCCCACCTGCTTGTTTGAAAGTTATTTCTGATGCTGTCTCAAATAGCTTACTTCTGTAGAAATTACACCATCAGCCACGATTGCGGCTGCTCCGGTAACACAGCACTACACATTTAAAAGCATAAGGCTTTTTTAACTATTAAACTGGTCCTGAAAAGAAGCCAACGATGATTTGATTGTGTCATTTGAGCAGTCTTTAATGATTTGGTAAAGCAAAAGTGTTCACGCTGCACGACATGGCAGTGCACTACCACAAGAATCACAATTGAGAGCACAAGTTATATAACACTTTTGACATTCCATGAAACCATAGTTTTGTATATGTCCCATGCATTATTTTATTTACCAACAATGCAGCCTGACATACGTAGCTTGAAGTTGGAATTATCAAAATGCATGTTCAGTTTCTCGATTCTGGAAGTTATTTTCCTATTTTCCTATTTAATTTATTCCAAATATGTGTACATTTATTTGTTTTCCAGAGCACATAAACATTGTACAAATATTGTTTTTGTAAAAACTATAGAGAGATAGTGGAAAAAAGCAACATGTCTTTTGTTCTAAAAGTCAGGTTAGGTTTTAGGGATATCACACAGCTTAAAACCACACTTAAACCCAGCCCTGAACAACTGCATCATTTTGCTTCTACTTTTAATAACTGGTAATCCATGTTGCTGCAGGAGGAAGGTAATGATTTACCTCCAGCCCTATAGACTTAGTGCTATACTTAGCCCAGCATGTTGCCGTCTTATAACACTAGTTTTCCTGTTAATAACCTTAAAAAACGTCCCTACTCTGTTTTGTTTTACACCTGCGGCTCAGCATGGAAGGATTAATGCCTGTTGTCTTGGTGCCACTCATATGTAAATAGGGCAAAAATACTCTAATTTGAGTTTATTCAGGCACAATTGCCGGCTCATCCACACAATAAACATTGATCCTATTGCTGTCAGCCTGGCCCCTCCATTCAGCTCTAACTGCAATTAGCTCAGGCATTGATTGAAGGGACTCTTGCTTCTTGCCTGCAGGCATTCAGGGTCACACACACTGGCTGAACGTGGCTAACCTGATTCCTCACAATGTTAGGAATTCCTTTTTTTCAAGCTTTTATGTTTTTATGAACAATAACACAATACATGTGTTACCTTACTGTTGAAACAGGAGTTTTCATTGATCGATCCACAGAGGGGACTTTCTTACACTGACTTTTTTAGCTCTCTTTCAATTCTTAAACACTTTTGTCCTTTTCAGGCTTGCAGGAAAAGCCTAATCAGCAAAAAATGAAAGGGGTACCTACAGTATAAACATTTATGGTTTTAACCATGTAATGAAATACTACTTTTGAACCAAATAAATACAACCATTACATTACATTACATGACATTACATTACATTACATGTCATTTGTTAGACGCTTTTATCCAAAGCGACTAACATACATTCAGTTCTGTGGACAATCCCCACAGGAGCAATTTGGGGTGAAGTGTCTCAGGGACACAACGACATGCTGACTGCAGTGGGACTCGAACTTGCTATCCCCTGATTCGAAGTCCAGCACACTACCCTTTGAAGGGTTGCAACAAAGAAGATACAATTGTCTATTATAACAAATATTTCAGTTAACCTTAACAATAAATTCATTTGAAGTAATTCAACGTAGTCGATGTCTTGCTTAATCCCAACTATTCCCTACATGATGAACACTCAGGAAATTGAATGATGGTATTCTTTATTAAAACACTAAACTAAACCAGATTCACAAAATGAATTCTCATCATAATGTCTGAATTACTTTCAGAATCCTTCAACCACATCTCTTGTTCCGACACCTTCTTATTGATAATTCCTCAGTCGTCATGGAAATGTGTCATCATGTGACCTAAGTATAATATTTATGTCATGTGATGTTAACAGGTTGTGAAAGCGGTGAGGGATCAGAACCTCCTTTTCTGTTACAGTTTTCTTCAAGATCTTATTCTGTTGCTGCTATGACACCTGCATGTCTGGGGATCAGTACAGGTCCATCTTATTACATGAATTCTGTTTACCATTTCTGCAGTGCACACATTTGTGAATGCAGACCAGACCAGTTGTGAAATTGAAACAATGTATCATCCTTGCGTATCCCTGTATTCTCTTCCTCCTGCCCTCCTCAGACATGCACACTCTGAGCTCTCTCTATCTATCAACGTAAGGACGATGTCACATGTATGTATGGTTTAACAAGTAGACATAATACTGTTTGTTAAACTCAACTGTTTGATGTAGAATTATTCACACATTGCATCTTCTAAATAACTTAGCTTTAGTCATCCCTTATCAACACCACCTGTCATGTTACAAATGTCTTCATCATCAGAATAAAATTGATATTAAAGTACTTTTGGGCTTAGTGTGTTTTTACTGTATTCTAGGTGCATCAAGGACCAACATGAGAGAGCTTAATTATGTAATCCTGGACTTTAAAGTGGTTAGTTGTGATGTAATAATATTTTAACTAAATAAATGTACATTTTGTTAAGTGGTTCTCTTTCCTATATCCAAATATGCAGATATAATATTTAAATATATCATAATTTATTTATCTTCAAACTGGCTTAGCTCTCCGCAGCCTGCCAGAATGTTTGGATGCAAACCTCTGTGTCACATAGAGAACATCAATCTCTCCATATATTTCTCAATAAGTACAGGCTTCCATGTCAACCTGCTGCTGATGACATAACATGCTGATAATGTGCCCAACTGTAGCCTCACACATCTCAGCACAGGAAATCACAGACAGTTGTCCTCACACTTTCCAGCCGTGGTGACAACTTTCACTGACGTTAAACCTGAGGAAATGAGACGGGAACGTGTGAGCAGGGAGGGAATTCTCCCACGGAAAGTGCTCATTTCATCTCACCACATATTTAACTTCACTTAGACACTTTCTGAGGGAGATTGTAAAAACAATTGTGAGGGTAGATGTTACTGTATGAGCTTTATACTATACTCCATCTCCAAAACACCCTCGTGTCCTTCTCAGTTTAATTTCCGACTCACTATGACTGAAAAGCATCATCGCATATGAAGAAAGCGACGAGTAAGAATGAACACACAGCAGTGCAAACAGTATTACAATATATTAACTATATACAGAAAATAAATAGAGTCAGTCCAGAAATTATTTACAATATAATAGACACTGTATGTTTTGCATTTCCTTTACAAGCGGGACATTATTATATTTGAATATTAATATTTTGATTTGTTATTGATTACTTCCACTGAGGAGGAATCTGAATGTTACATAACAAACTGCTCGGTGATGCCTGGTGGCTGAGCTGAGATACACAGGACTGTAGGAGTTGTGAGGAAATAGAGATGAACAACTTCTATCTTTGACTACACAATGTGTGTCTTTTATTGACACCGCTAAAAGCTCAGCTAGAAAAAGAATTGGAAAAAGGTTATCTATCTATACATAATATTTTTCCATGGTAACACACTGAAACTATCATACTGTTACTGTGTTAGTGTGAAGGTTAACATCTCAGAAAAGGTACATACGTTTATTGATAGTTTCTAACAATAGTGAATGATGTCCTTAGAGTCTCCTGCAGCACTTTTATTTTAAATAATTCCAAGCTAACATTGAATTGCAAACAAAATTGCATGCCAACATCATCCGTCTGCAGAGTGCCACCTGTGGAGGATCACTGACAGGGTGACGCTCCAACTCGCGAAAAGAAAACAGGACTAGATGTTCCACTAAAGTATTCATTAAAATCAGCATTTTTCAAAAGATCTATATAATGATCTGCCTGTCTAAATGTATGAATACAGTTGAGGTGAGAATCAGTCAGTTCAGCTGCTGAGTCATAGTTCTATCTAGTTTCAATGGTTGATAACAGGGTTCCCTTTGGAGAACTCATAAATCACCTCTAAATATTCATGGTGATCTTCCTCCACCTCATAGAATCTGTTAATCGGACTCGTATCAAATCAGACGTTGAGTTATTAAACGCAATATTGACAAAGTAAGGTGCTTTTCTATCTGTACAAACTGTAAGTGCTGACCTCATGTCCAACACTCAATGTCAGCGGAAGAAAAGGGAAAGTTTGTGAGGGTGCCAGCGGAGAGGATGTGACATGTTTGTGCTGGGAACAGCAGAACTGACTGTTTCACTGGATTCCTGCGTGAGTCTTTTTGTCAGCCCAGGTTTCCGCCCTGAAGCGCTGTGGAGCTTTTCTTCAGCCTGTCATGTCTTCACCTGGCCCTCTGAACCTCTCACCATCCCCCCCGCCCCCCGCGCCCAACCCACAGATGCCATGTGGCATTTCACACTGCCTCACCTCTGCCACCAAACAAATAGACATATTCTTCCATAGCATATTTGTGAGGAACTTTCATTATCCAGCACAGTTTCACTGTGATCTTCACCTTATCATCCCACCATTGTGTCTTACAAATTTGAAAGGGATGTCCCTTTTAATGTATCCCATTCTTACACACAAATGTTGAGCTCCCTGTTCTCTTCAGTATTTGGTCAGCAGAACAGGAGCACATCCTTCCAGATACTGGGCTCATCAGTCAATGATCAGAGAAGACAGGGCCGTTTCTTTTCCAGCTCCGGCTCGGCCGTTTTTTCCTGTTCACACCGCAGCGGCGCCGCGTCATAGCTCCGGAATGCGGTTCACTTCCAGCTCCAAAAAATTGTCGGTCTAGAGGCAAGAGCTTCGGAGCTATGACGCGGCGTCGCTTACGTCTCTCTTACGTCGAGGCGTGCAGGAAACTAAACCCACCTCCCCTGACCATGGGTCGACTGAGGAGTCTCGTCATGCCTGCCTACAAGCAGTAGCGCTGAGCAAAGTGACTAGAAGGCAACCAAACACTTATTAAAAAAAAACACACTTTATAAAGTCAGGCAACACTAACCAGGCTTCGTGTGATTCTGTTTATGTGTACCTTACTTTGACCATCCGTTCGCTGTTATTGATCATTGTGGAGAGCAGGCAGACGTTTTGTTTTTTATTATAGCAGCTATCGGATGGAATCAATACATGGGCTGCACAGGTTGTCATGTCCGACTATCACAAGTAGAATCATAATGAAAAATACGCCGGTAAAATGTGCCTGTAGAAAACGGCTTAGCAAGTAGTGAGTTTAGCTTCGGTTGCTATGCTAACATCACCCATGTTATACCAGAGAAACTTTCATAACAGCGTTGTGATGCCAAACAGCGTCAATTCAGACTGACACACATTCACTTAAGGGGAACTGGGGATATGTATCAGCTGCTTGTGTGACAGTCAGTCAGTGAATACTTTAGAGCCGTGTGAGCTAACCCGGAGCTAACGGGAGAATAAACTCCCGTGGAAGAGCAGCCAGCACTGCAGCGCTCGGTAAATGCCGCTGAAACACATTAATAAACAATGAACCACGGCACTCTGGAGAAAAGTATAAGGTTGGAGAAGTCGTTATTTAATTTAATCTGGCTTCGTATGATTAAAAGCAACACGATCATCGACCCGACGCAGTCCAACCCCCGTTGTTGTGAGCTCCGTTGGGGAGATTGAAGAAAGAAAATCAGCGATGTAAACGGTGACGTCATGACGCAGCAGCGGCAGCTCTGGGCGGTGTGAACAGAGCGGGAGCTGAAAAGGGAAACCGGAGCTGAACCAGAAAAGCTCTAGCTAGGAGCTAGAAAGGGAAAAGCGCTGGTGTGAAAGCCGTGACAGAAGCAGAAATAAATCATTCTATGTTGTGTTATCTAATGGCTGTAGTATGCGCAGTCTGTGCTCAAACACGAGTGCCGAGTGTGCTTGGCCTCTCTCTGAGCGGTGCCGGTGTGGTGCAGATGGTGGATTCTTCCAGGGGAGTGCAGGGCTCAACATCAAAGTGGAAGGACTCCTCAGTGGTCAAGGTTTCACTGCTGGTGCCACTGCTGGTGCCACCGGGGGGTGATTCTGCAGCCACCGGACATTCCTTAAAAAATGTTAAATAAATTCACAGTTAGTTGGATTTAATATCATGGCTTCTTAAAACTGTTTACTAAGCATTCATAACAAAACAATACCCTGTAGTGATCACTGATTTATACACTGGGGTTACATAATCCAATCATGGAACTACAGGTTGGGGGTACTGTTTCCGCACGGACACATATGTTGACGGTACCTGCTGTGTACCTACTGTGTGCCCTCCTTTCACTTCTCTCTTCTCTTCTTGGGCTGCGACCCGACAACATGTCCATTTGTGTCGCTCATTAAAGTACCCATTTGCACCTTCGATGCACCGCCTCCGACTCCTGTCTCTCGGCACTACATTGGTGACCCTGACATAAGTCTCGCGAAGGTTCCGAGACTGAACCGAACACGGCGAAAAACTAACACAGTTTTTCTCGAAATGCCGGAGATTCTTGGAAACGTCCGTGGCTGCCACCTGCACACGGACTGAGGCTCGGTGCGCCCCACGGAATGGCTGAGGACGTCGCTCACCATTCCCGCTTCGTCTCGGCACTGGAAGGCAGCAAGCCTTTCTACTGCGAGGAGACGTTGCACGACCTGCTAGGTATGGAGGAACCCGACTTCTACCTCGTGGAGCTATTTCTTCGGGACATGCGGCTGCATGTCCAGGCTGCGCTAGCTAACACGGCTAGTGTTGAGCCCCGCGCTTTGGCCGAAGAAGCTAGCCGGTTCTTCCTGGCCGCCCGGCGATTTACCCCTGAGGTGCTGGCCACTATACGCTGCGGCACCTTCCCTGGTGGGGGTACGCCGCCTAGCAGGGGCTCCGGGGCCGACGACGACTACAACGACAGCGACTAGCGGCCGTCGAGAGCGGCTAGCCACGACTGCTAACGGCTGGCAGCTACCGACGGCTAACGGCTAGCAGCTACCAACGGCTAACGACAGCTAGCCACGTCAGCTGGCGGCTAGCAGAGCAGCTCGCGGCTATCGACATCCGACTGTGTTTTTTTTGTGGTGCCGGAGAGGAGGTTCGATCAAGTCTGGTCGGCCTCGTGTGGATCCTCTCACAATTTCGCCCACCTATTTTTGATCGTGGACAGGACGACCCTTTTGAGCTTTTTCTGGTGCCTGAGAGGAGGTTCGACCATGTCTGGTCGGCCTCGTGTGGACCCTCTCGCTTTTTCACCACCTCGACGGCGGCTTCAGACGTCGCCCATGCCTTCTTCGGCCCGTGGGTGGCGCGCTTCTGGACCCCGTCTCGCCTCGACGGTTTCGGACGTCGCCCATGCCTTCATCGGCCCGTGGGTGGCGCGC
>CALSBW010025406.1:52698-73541 GCA_943590975.1 Lindbergichthys nudifrons | reverse complement strand
TTACATCACATTACATTACATCACATTACATCACATTACATCACATTCCATCACATTCCATCCCATTACATTACATCACATTACATCACATTACATTACATTACATCACATCACATCACATTACATTACATTGCATTTAGCTGACGCTTTTATCCAAAGCGACTTACAATAAGTGCATTCGACCAAGAAGATACAAACTTGAAGAAAACAGAATCATATAAGTACATCAGGTCTCATAGAGCCAAAACATTTCAAGTGCTACTCAACTGGCTTTAGATAAGCCAGTCCTTTGTTAGTATATAAGTACTTTGTTAGTCATTTTATTGTCGAAGTGGAGTCGAAAGAGACGAGTTTTCCTCTCTTGAAAAACAGACTGGAAGTGATTTTGAATTAGCCTGCTATACTCCAACACAGCAGGTGTCACTTCAGTCATTCACTCCCATAGCACAGTCCATTTTGTATGACAATTTTATTTGAGCATTTTCGTAAAGCAAACACTGTATTAAAGTGGGTTTATTCGCCTACAAAGTACAAACAATCCTAGCCAACTAGCTCTTATCAATTAAGCTGAGCCTAGCTGAGGCTAACGAAGCTAGCGGAGCTAGCATGACTTGCTCAAAAGTAGCAAACTTGCTCAAACAGTGGCTAACATTATAGCTACTCCAGCCACCCCACAAGTGAATTTACATCATGAACAAATGCCTTACCCTTATTCTCATCAGGTGAGCGTTTTGCTTCTTCAGCTTTCTTCTTTCTTCTTTTTTCTTTTTTCTGAACCAGAGGGATATGTCCATTTTGAAGCCATGATTATCCCATTACGCTCGCTACTCTCTTCACTGACGTGCCGCGGCTGTCAATCATCCCTTCATCGGCAGACGTCACTCATTGGGTGACACTGACAGCCCAACGATGATTTGGACTTTATTGCCCCACAAACACAAGCCACAGCTTTGCTATCATTGCAGTTTAGTTGAGTTTTGTAACAGGATCGTAACATTTCCGTCAAAATCCATTATTACCCGCCGGCCTGTACACAACTCTGCCGGGGGGAGGGGGTGGACGCCTCGTGAACGTGAACTGTAAACGGAGGGGGGGTGGACGCCTCGTGAACTGTTAGCGCCGTGTTACGCATGCCCACTGCACCTCGCGGGAGCGTGCACAGCGTAAAGCAAATGCTCACAGACATTTCAATGATTTGTTCGGCAAAGTTAGGTTTGGAAACGGTATGATTTCCTTTTGGGTGGGCATGCATAACACGGCATAACACCGGAGCCCCGCCCCGGGGAAACTTTGGCGCTGTTCTGAGTCTGTTCAAATCTGTCAAAATGACGGACGGCTTTCAGATTTTTTCGTCATTGTTAAAAAAAATCCGTCATAGGCGGAAAATATTCGGTTAGCGCGAACTCTGACATGGACATCCTGTGTTCAAAATGTCCTTCGATGCTTGGTGAATAAATGCTAAGATGTTGGGACATGAGGAAGGAGCTTTTCATTAGAGAGTTTATGGAGCTCTAAAACTGTAGTCTGGGTAATCCACTGGAGTGAAACAATAATGAGCATTTCCCAACAGTCCATGGCAACATATTCTCCACAGTCATTCCTACTTTCCTTAAATGTATAGGATGTGGGTAAATGTCCCTGTTCAATGCCATTACCAGTACTGTGCACACAGTATTTACTCATCACAATCTCACTCTCCAAACCGACATGTTGACGGTAGCTTGTCAGACTTCATGGTTTGGACTGTTAGGCCATTTAGGAATGTTGTGCCAAAGGCCATGCTTTTTGAATATTTATGATTGTGACCCATTTTATTAATTTCTGCATCACCGGAGGATTGAAGCAGCCCTCCATGATTTGTTCTGCTTTATTCCATTTTAAGTGAGTCAGGTGATACAAGCTTTGAGTCCTGGGGCAGTCCTGAGGGACAGAGGCAGTCTCGGAGCATCAGTGCATGAAGGCCCAACAGGAATCAGGTATTGTGTTTGTCAGAGAATATGCAGATGATGCACGCTTGTCCAAGGCTATTCAAATCTTCCAAAACTTTAAGGTCCACTGACAGTAGCAGCCGGGGCCTTTTTGGAACCCTGAAGCTGGCAATACTCTCTGTTAAGGCATTCTTAAATGTACTGAATATGACATTGGATGTGACATTACTATTATTACCTTTAGTTGCATTTTTCTTCAAGTGAGGTTATATAATATGGTAATACTGACTGATGCAGGACAAGTAATGGTCATGGCAACATATTTTTAACACTGTTATTAGTCAAAGTGTTGCCTACTTTTCTGAAGCTGAAGCCAGCAGACATGTTGTTTTGTATCAATGTATACAGTATACTGCTTCTAACGAACCACACTGCCTATTCATTTGTCATCCCATGAAATGAAATGTTATACAGCCAATACAATCCTGACTAGAACCCTGTTTTCCTAACTACTTGGATGAGCGGAAGCATTAACTCTCTACATGTCATATTTGTGCTTTGCTGTTGTAATATTTGTGAGGCATTCAAGATATGCATTGTTGAGTGGGTTACATTGATTCCTCTTGATAGTGTTAATCACAGTGGCAAAAAGGTGCAAATGTGTTGTTTTTTAAACTGCAGTGAATTTCTCCGGATGGAAGAGTTTTGGTAGTACCGAAGGAGTGGCAGACCGGGGTGGTGGTTCCCCTTTTCAAAAAGGGGGGTCAGAGGGTGTGTGCTAATTGTAGAGGCATCACACTACTCAGCCTCCCCGGGAAACTCTAAGGTACTTGAAAGGAGGGTCAGGCCGATTGCCGAACCTCAGATTGAGGATGAACAATGCGGATTCCGTCCTGGTCGTGGAACGACGGATCAGCTTTTTACTCTCACAAGGATCCTGGAGGGGGCCTGGGAGTACGCTTATCCGGTCTACATGTGTTTTGTAGATTTGGAGAAGTCGTATGACCGGGTTCCCAGGGAGTTACTGTGGGAGGTGCTGCAGGAGTATGGGGTGAGGGGGTCTCTACTCAGGGCCATCCAATCTCTGTACTCCCAAAGCGAGAGCTGTGTCCGGGTCCTCGGCAGTAAGTCGGACCCATTTCAGGTGAGGGTTGGCCTCCGCCAGGGCTGCGCTTTGTCACCAATCCTGTTTGTAATATACATGGATAGGATTTCGAGGCGTAGTCGTGGGGGAGGGGGTCTGCAGTTCGGTGGACTAAGGATTGCACCACTGCTTTTTGCAGATGATGTGGTTCTAATGGCTTCATCGGTCTGCGACCTTCAGCACTCACTGGATCGGTTCGCAACCGAGTGTGAAGCGGCTGGGATGAGGATCGGCACCTCCAAATCTCAGGCCATGGTTCTCAGCAGGAAACCGATAGACTGTCCACTCCAAGTAGGGAATGAGTCCTTACCCCAAGTGAAGGAGTTCAAGTATCTCGGGGTCTTGTTCTCGAGTGAGGGAACAATGGAGCGTGAGATGGGCCGGAGAATTGGAGCAGCGGAAGCGGTATTCCAGTCGCTTTACCGCGCCTTGGGACCCCCCAGTCAGAGCTGGTTGATGTGGCCAGGGAAAAGAAAGTTTGGGGCTCTCTGCTGGAACTGCTACCTCCGCGACCCGACCACGGATAAGCGGGAGAAGATGGATGGATGGATGGATGCATGGAAGAGTTTTGGGCCGTTGTAATGCGTTTGCACCTTTTTGCCGCTGTAGTTTATGATTGGACAGATGAGCATCACAAATGTTTTTGAATTGGGGAAATCTTCTTCCAACTCAAAGTCTAAAAGTGGCCAACACCTACCCTAAGTTCAACAATCCCTCTGCAGAACAGTGAGAATGGTGGAGCTGTGCGATGAGTGTGAGTGAGAGAGGACACATCAACATGGAAGGGTTTTACATTAAAGTTACAATTATTTTATTTATATAATTGTACAGCACTTTGGCCTGACCAAAAATCGCTTTTAAATGTGCTCTATAAATAAACCTTGATTTGATTTGATTTGATTTATAGTCTAAAGAGCAGCTTACACAATTCCATTAGCAAGAACATGTTGAGTCCACACAAAGCCAGAGTGTGTTAGTGGTAGTGTATTAACCAGGTGAGTGAGAGCTGTGTTGCACAGTGTAATGAGCTGAACATCACGTCATCTGAGGGGAGAGTTAGCTTCACTACTGTTTAATGAATCATCTGGTTGGAACTTCCTCAAAAGAACACTTATTTCCAAATTAAAGTGACGAAGGTGTTGGATGAAAGCTTAAAGTCAAAACAACCAGTTAAACACTGAGTATTAAAAAAATATATGATATATGTGACGGAAATGTATGTCTTATAAAAAAAAAACTATATCAAGACTATAACTGAAGATTATTAAATGACTACAATTTTGACTTTGACTTATATTCATGATATGGTAACACAATGGTTAAGTTTCTGCAGCTAAAATTACTTAGTTAAGGTAACTAAAGAAAGACATTGCTAAATACACTACATTACTCTACTTAGTACATACTTGATCAGCCTTGTGAAAAATTCCAAAAACCCGAAGACATTTTATTAACTGTCACACGTGAAATAATGATCAATAATGTATAGATAAGAAACTTAAAAATACATGGCATTACAGCTATGATAGATAATCACTGTAATTCCACTTTTTTCACAAAAACGAAATGCAATCTATGTAGGACAACAATATACTGTATTTCAATTCATTATTCAACTAATTAAAAAAAAACTGAAATGTCCAATAAAATCATCAGCCATACAAAAAGTTGACACCTTAATTACAACACTCAAATAAACACCTGAATTATCTTTATTTGTCATGCCATTGTATGGATATTATTAGGTTAAGGTTGAAGCTGTGGGAAAACATGTGGTAAAAAGAAAGAGGTGCGCATGATGTGAAGGGGACCATTAGCTCCAGACATCCCTCTGATAATAACAGTGACCTCAGCAGATATTGGTGATCCCAATACGTTTTATACTGTATACACCCTGCAGCAGACTGTGTAATATTCAGCCCTGAGGTATCACAATATGTCCTTGTGTCTTGCCCGAACATTGACTGAGATTACGTTAAACTGTAAGCTACTCTTTTTATGGAAAAGATCTAAAATTAATCAGTGGGCTTGTTGTCCCCTCTTAAGGCCGCGATAAGAAGGTTTTGGAGCATGGGGAGGGAAACATAAGAGGCTTTGGGGGCCGCTTTTATTAAAAGGATCTGACATCTACCTTCCCTCTCAAATGGCAGGCAATTTTGACATTTCTGGCACGCAAAGCAGCCACACAGAAATAATAATCACCACAACTGCTGGGCTGAGGGCCGGCTCTGGAGGAGGCTGTTTACCTTAAAGGACACTCTGAAAATATCTTAAATGAAATGCCTCTTCACAACAAATCACAGAGCAATTTATCTGGCAGCTTTAATGTCTTCACATGGGCTGATTTCTCTCTTCATCTTTTCATTTTCCTGTTGTCATATTCCACACGTATCATGTCGGAGATGGCTTGATGGACTCAATGTGTCGGAACGGCTTCTTCTCACACCCGTATCACTGCAGGACTCCCGCAGCACAGACAGTAAAGACTCGGCCAGTTCTCACTGTGACGGTCAGTTGGAGATTCTTTTTATTTTCATACAGTTATCGTTTCCCATTTCCCCACTTGATTGGAGCTTAAAAGCCAAAGCAGCTCAGATCGTGCCAGCATAAATCTCCGGGCCCATTAATCCGCCCTGGTGTCGTCTCGCACACAGAACTGCCCAATCATGTCTGGATATTCATGTGGAAATTAAATGAATGATACACCGAGGAAGCTCACCGGCACTGCAGATTGAATGTAAAAGTAGGTGGGGGGGCTTTGTGCGTATGTGCTTATTCTTATGTGTGCAGGATACGAAGGAATTGCTTCTGTGGAGACAGTTATGAGCATGTGAGGTCACATTCATAACGGCCTTTCTACCTTTATTTCTGAGGATGAATGACTGGGTCTGAGTAACATAATGTTGAATGATACTGTAATAGGGCACTGACTGAATAATACCTACAAATAGTTTAGAACCTTTGAAATGTTTAGAAATGTATTTCAATTATTCACAGGATATCAATATAAAATATCAGTAAAACCTATCTTATAATATTTCCCTGTAAATCTCTAGTGTGGTGAGTCTTGACTTCAAATGTCCAAAGAAAATAAATGCTAATCTAATACTTATACTTTATACAAATATAAATCTAAACATGCTAAACATTCTTACAGTAAAATACCTTCATCATTTAGTGAAATACTACTAATCCCCCCATATTCAAAAGTACATACCTATACTTGTGGATGCAAGTATAAAAATACAATTTTAATTTGTAATTATTTCACTTAAATGAATATATTTATTGAAGGGATGCAATTCAAACATGTACAGTAAAATAAATAGTTTTCCTTCGATTATTCTTTTCAACACTCCCAACCATCTCTATATCACGTCAATAGGAATCATATTCTCCTGTTATATTTTGGGAGTTATTCTCTGGAGATTTGCGTATGGATCCTTTTTCTTCTACTCCAGACAGAACAAATATTTCCCCAAATTCTCACATAATCTAGAATGCATCAACCCACAAAGCAAAACGGCAATCTCTACAGTTCTCTCCAGTACGTCAAAAATAACAATATAATCACAAACCTTTTATTTGCATTAGTATCATCTAGGGAGGAATAAGACATTCACTAGCAGTTGGATTTACCTAATTTGCTCCTCTGCCGTATAAAATATGTGTTTTTCTTTATTCTTCTGAGAAGGATTTGTTTTGCGCCTTCTGTAACATAATTAAAAGATATCCTGTCTTCTTTTAATTTGGGACAATATTATATCTTCTAATAATCCTGCGACTTTAGTCTTCTTGATTTGATTTTTCGGTCATTGCTGATTTGATCTGCGGCAATTCTTCCAATCTCCTTTTGGAGGATAATATCAACTCTTAAGATGACTGATGCTTTAATCCGCAGCATTAATCTCAGACTCCCTTTCTTAAAGCCCCTGTCACACTGTCCCGAAATTGACACCAGGCGGACACACGAATATGGAATTGTGAATTTCGCACGAAGATGGCCCCGAACTTGGTCAACAGCCAAGCAACAGCCGAAGCAAGTACGATGCCTACAGAAGGCCACACGATGGCTCCCGAACCACACACAAAAATATGGTCGTAGACTTTACTGATGATTTAGAATGTATCCAGACTCAACGCAAGAGCTTGTGCCTCTTCGGGGGTGCTAACATTTAAACATACACTTTATTATTTACTTTCTCCGTCTTTATATGTAGATTAGAAGATATTACTTATCTCCGTCATGTTGTTTCCATAGCAACAACAACTTCCTGTCAACAGCGTCAACTCGCCTTCAAAATAAAAGCATCTAAATAAAACAGGAAGTGAACCTAAATTACATTTAAGACATACAACTGCAACGAAAGTAACAACGACAATGTAATATCCTTTTCAGTTTCACAGAACACAAATTGGGTTGTTTACATGATTTTGTTGTGAAATAAATGCAATCTCTATGTCATCGTACTATAATACGATGGCTACACGACGGCATTCGAGGGCTTCACGTAGTCGTGTTGCCTTCCTAAGACAATCGGGCAGCTTCTTGTTTCCTTCGTATTGTCTTCGTGAGGCGAAAAATGCCCGATGGCACGATGATCAGACGAAGATGACACGATTTGACAAGATGCCCTCACGATGCAAAATGGACACACGAATTAAACACGAAAATGAACCATTGCAAGGTCACGAAGACAATACGAAGGAAACAAGAAGCTGCCCGATTGTCTTAGGAAGGCAACACGACTACGTAAAGCCCTCGCAATGCCGTCGTGTAGCCATCGTATTATAGTACGATGACATCGAGATTGCATTTATTTCACAACAAAATCATGTAAACAACCCAATTTGTGTTCTGTGAAACTGAAAAGGATATTACATTGTTGTTGTTACTTTCGTTGCAGTTGTATGTCTTAAATGTAATTTAGGTTAACTTCCTGTTTTATTTAGATGCTTTTATTTTGAAGGCGAGTTGACGCAGTTGACAGGAAGTTGTTGTTGCTATGGAAACAACATGACGGAGATAAGTAATATCTTCTAATCTACATATAAAGACGGAGAAAGTAAAGAATAAAGTGTATGTTTAAATGTTAGCACCCCCGAAGAGGCACAAGCTCTTACGTTGAGTCTGGATACATTCTAAATCATCAGTAAAGTCTACGACCATATTTTTGTGTGTGGTTCGGGTGCCATCGTGTGGCCTTCTGTAGGCATCGTACTTGCTTCGGCTGTTGCTTGGCTGTTGACCAAGTTCGGGGCCATCTTCGTGCGAAATTCACAATTCCATATTTGTGTGTCCATCTGGTGTCAATTTCGGGACAGTGTGACAGGGGCTTAAGAAAATGCTGCTGTGGGGGAGGGAAGGAGGCCAAGGATTAACAAATACGTATTTTTTGCAGTCTGCTGATCATGTAAATGGTCAGCCAAATAGAAATAGTAAAAGTAACTAACAGGAGTTGAAAGTAAATGTATTACTTATTTAGAGTTTTAACCAATCTATGTCCACACAAAAAAAACTGAAAAGTTGACTTAAATGAAATCTATTATGTCAATAGATTTCACATAACTGTATTAGGTTAGTTGAAAGCAATAATATTGAGTTGAACCTAATATTATTTATTTAAACTTGATATTATTGCTTTCAACTAACCTAATACAGTTATGCGAAATCAGTTGACATAATACATTTGATTAAAGTCAACGTTTGAGTGTTTTCACTGAAGGTTTCTGCTGATTTCTGTCCTGAATACACATTCAACCACTTAAATGATAGCAACAGTAATGAATGAGGCGACATGTTCTTTCCACATTCACCTTTATTTGAATTTTCATCGACTGAGGGGCTCTTCTAGAAGGCAGAAGCATGTGCCCACAGGTACACACATGAAGCAAAACACTGAAGGGAGTGAACCCGGGGACATGCGGCACACAGGAGGACGCACAGTTTAGGAACACAATATAGAAAACAAGAGAAATGACAGGCACACTTCACTTCCCATAATCCCTTTCAACATTTTGGAGTAGCCCCGTCATTCATTCTGGAATGAAGTGCATGGCACATACAAGAACAGATGGCAACTCTATTACTTAAATAACATTAGATAAAAATAAAGCATTTGTTTTGAAATTGAAAATGTGAAAAACAGGTCTATTGGTGTGACAAAACCAAACAATATAGATTGCCTTGTTAACTCATTTAAACAGAATGAAGATGGTGACAGGCGTTAGGTTGATGGGAAGAAAAAGTACCAACGTTTGAAGAAGTGAGACCACAAGACGTGTTTACTTTAACAACACAATGCAGCTTGTGTTGGGAGATATATATTTTAGCAGTTTGACACCAAATGAAATGAGTAACAAAGCATAACTTTCTTTGTTGAGGATACATGCACACTTCTCACTCTGGAAAGGAAGAACAGACCTCTCCTCTTTGATTCAAAATCCTCTTTTTCAATTTAACTCCAAAACACACAGATAATTCCCCATACATATTTAACACTTTCATTTAATGTGCCTTCCATTTATTCTGTGTGTACACTTTCATCTCTCATGCAAATAATCTTGATGTGCTTAACGGTTGATAAAAAAAATGGGTTCAAACTGATGTCTTACATCAGTGGTTCTCAACTGGTCAGGCCTCGGGACCCACTTTTTACTTGGTCAATACATCGCGACCCAACATTTTGAAGCACTCAAATCTATTCAACAAAAAAAAAATGTGCATATATCCCTTATATCCCTTCACAGAACTAAAGTATGCTTTTAAAAAAGGTTTAATGAGATGATGGAACCAAAGCTGAACTATATAAAAAGGCACACATGCTGAAACCCAACCCCAGCAGGGGGTCTGGGGGGATTCTCCCCCAGGAGATTTTTAGAAATACTAACATAAACTACGCATTCTGGTACACTCTGAGAAGAAAATCGGCCCTTCAAAATAAAAGTTTGACGTTTTTCCCCCCCTAAAAAAAAAGATTCCAATTTTATTTTTCCAACTTTTTTTTCATCACTCACACATCCGCGACCCACTCGAAACGGGTCCGCGACCCACTTTTGGGTCACGACCCACCAGTTGAGAACCACTGTCTTACATACTTGTCCCAAGTTTGCAGATGAATCTGGTGATGTTGATTTAGGGTATTTATTTTAATGTTTTGTCAAAAATATGGTCTTTCCTTTATGATGTCAGACCTAGAGATGGCAATTTGTTCAGAATCAGTTGTCCATCTTTCTGCCAAACACTTTGAAATATATTTTAAGTGGATCAATCACAATATGTTTGACCTTAAAGAGTTCATCATCCATTTGTTGGCAGGTTTAAAAAACACAGAAACCTGGTTCATTATCTCACTTTGAACCACCATAGAATAACCTGGATAATTTGACTGTTTCATACTGTAAGAGTGCTCTATGTACCTTCAACAACAAGCAACAGGAAGGCTACCATACAAGGACTGTAGATAATATAAGAGGCACAACATGAAGGAACTACATCATGTAAATGCAGCATACTGCCGCTCTTTATCATCTTAATTATAAGGCGGCTTTGCATGCAGGGGGCTCATGGGCACATTTGCCCTTGTCTCACACTCCTGTCACATTTTGCCCTTTTTGGGGTATCCTGGAAACTACAGTAATTTGCTCACATTTCAGTTTTAGTTCTGAGGAATAACAGCTTGATGAGTCTACAGAGATAGTTTCTAAATGAACTGCATTCACAGGACAGCCGTGTGTGTCACAGGTGTTTATGGACACAAATGTTGTTTTTCTTGTATAAAGTAAGTCAGACAGAACTGTGGAACCATTACATGAATGAAAAACTGAAACATCAAATAATCATGGAGCTCAGGGAAAGGCTGTTTGGATTCCTAGGCAGTATGCTGCTCACCCTCTGGAAAGATTTGACATTCTTATAGTTTTCAGGACCTTTGATTTAGTTAACGTTGTCCTCTTCGTCACTGTCCTTCATTGAAACGCCTTGCATCCCCCCCTCCCTCACTGAGGCCGTGGCCTCTTCCAAGGTCAGCCGGTTCCTCACTGTGTCATACATCTTACTGTTCAGCGTGGAGTCCAGCACCCCTTGAAGACGAAAGTCACGATACTTTTTCTATCACAAACAAACAAAACAATCAGAAAGATTCAGAGCAATGCACGGCCATTTTGAATTGAACTGGTGTATCAATTTGTTTGTATACTAAATGATTTGGAGGACTGCTTCCTAAACCACGCACAGTTCACGGTCGATTAGGTAGTTCCCACTTTGTTGTGTGGAGCTGTTTTGGAAGTTGAGTTGCAAACACAGCACTAGCCTCAGCCATTACATCACATGTTACTTGTTAGACGCTTTTATCCAAAGCGACTTACATACTCAGTACTGTGGGCAATCCCCACAGGAGCAATTTGGGGTGAAGTGTCTCAGGGACACAACGACATGCTGACTGCAGTGGGGTTTGAACCAACACCAAGGCTCTAACCACTGCGCCACACACCTCCCATGTTGCTAGCTAACGCTAGTTTGTTTGTAGCCTTTATTTAACCAGGTGAAAATCCCATTGAGATCAACGATCTCTTTTTCAAGGGAGACTGCCAGCCTTTCACCAAACAAAGCTTCCCAAACCTTTCAGGATTCATGCCGGATATGCACAGCGTAGGGCACTGAAGAACGATGCTGTTCCTACTTTGTTTGGACCAGCGGGAGATTCGGGTACACAACCTGTAAGTATTCATTGTTGTGTATTTATGATGTTTAAAACAAACAAGTTATCTACCACGACTGTTTAAATGGGTAAACGTTTTTCGGGCTGCTAAGTTGGGATCGTGGAGAAATGCTCTCCGCAGACACATGCTCACAGCGTTATAAACCTTTTTCTTACTCAATATCAAGCCACACTTATTGTTTTTACTTCGGCTGTGAGTGTTTGTGTGTGCTCAGGATGAGTTTCGCTTGTTCTCGCTGTATCGCCGACACGGAAGCCTGTCTGATCAGCAGAGCAGACAGGCTGCGAGCAGCAACGTTGCGAGCAGCAACATTTCTCCAGTCAGAGACCAATCAGAGCACACTGGGCTCACAGGGAGGGGGGTAGGAGCTCCAACAAGCCGTTTAGGACAGAGAGTGAATAATGGTGAATACACATACTTTACAGAGATGCTGTATGAGAAACCAATGTGAGTTTGGAAAATTGCACAGTATAAATCTATTTTAGTATACCTCAACAATGGAATTATGATCAGTAGAAATGGCCATGACATGGGATCTTTAAAAGCATGTACAGCACCTTAAATCTCCTGAGAGCTGAAGAAAATGTGCTTTGTGTATTTTTGTAAGTTTGTACATAATTATGTGGAAAGCAGGAATGACAAGTTGAGATATAGGTTGAATTATTATTGCCTTAAGATATGTGGTGTAGAAAGGTACATGTAGTAGTAAAGTATTTACCTTGACAATCCGAATGAGTATCTTCAGCTGATAAAGGTGGAGCTGCAGGTCCATACGGTCAGTCAGCCATGTTCCTAGCAGGTTCATTGTGCTGGTGTACCATTGCTGTAGAAACACAAGCACAGAGGACAATTGTCTAATACTCCACGAAACAAGAAACTTAACATATCACACACGTAAAACAACATTTCAACACTTGTATCAAAATGTGTATCTGTACTCCGTTGAGAAAATGCATGTGATGACATTCTTGCAGTGTATCATCATGAGCGTTTTCTAAAGGTCCTTACACACCAGACTGACACCAAAGAACACGTCCCGACGGAACGTCGCCTCACGTCTCCTTGACCATGTTTCGCACTGGAACACACCGCAAAGACTTCAGCCGACGGCCAAGTTGCACGTACGAGTGGCAATAACTCTCCTTACCAGCAGGCGGCGGTAGTGTGTATTCGTCATTCAAAAGAGGCAACAACCGGAAGACAGACTGCGTGATACACAGAGCGAAGAAGAACAGACTGCGTGATATAAACACACAACAAATAGCGTGTGTGTTCCATGTTCACTCTACAGCGAGAAGCTCACGGGGCTTTCCCGAACCTGTGTCGAGAGCTGGAGTTAAATGAAATCTCAGATTTGCCTTCTTAATAGTTTGTTTGGGTCCCTCACTTCCGTTTCGCTTCTCATGCACTGATTCGCTAGCTGAACAGCCAATCAGAGTGATTTCTTTGGCCGACAGCCTCCCAATTCAACATGTCGAATCGGCGGCGGAAGGTATCGGCACGACCGAAAAGACCCGACGGTGCAGTACACACCAAGACACACCAATCTGAGTACGGCGACACGACGCTCATCGACGGCCCGACATCTATCGACGCCGAAAATCGGCTTGGTGTGTAAGGACCTTTATGGATCATTTAGGCAGAGTCCAGAGGGACAAAGTTGACAAACCCATCCTCAGCAGACCGACGTGTCCCATCTGAAGATGTTCATGAACAGCCTCATCAGGCCATTAGAAAATGACAATCAGCACAGAGCAGGCACTTCTCCCTGGCAGGGGGTCTGCTGCCATTCAGCAATGCCCCCACAATCTTGCCGGCAAAGTTTAGGAAACTTCGTACTACTTGTCATGTGGAATGCCATCAGATATCCCTGTAGGCTTAGAATTAATTAACATCTGGAACGTAGACCCCGGGAAGATCCATCAACCAATGAGGCGTCAGTTAATGGGGATCCTAACAAAAAGGGAGGCACCGCTTATGATGCTCTTGGCGCACAGCAGCAAGTTCAGCCATGGGTACTTGTCAAATTCCATGAAACAAATCTTTTAAATGTCAGTTGAGCAGTATGTTCCAGGCCGTGCTGCCCTTTAGTGTTGCCGTCTCCCTCTTCAATCTGGAGGACAGAAAGGTGAGGGATTCTGGGCTTGTGTACACAACAAATGAATCCCAGTAACGTCTCATTCAGATACAGAACTGCTAAGGAAACATAGCCAGTGGCAGTTCTGGGTTGGACCTTACAGTGTTCCCAAACAGACTGGACCTATTATGTGCCAGACATATTTGTCCGTTTTTTAATCTTTTCTTAATTTGTATTTAGTTTTTAGCACACTTGTGATGTTTACATAGATTATTCTGTTTTGCAGTACTGTATAGGAACTATCGTTTTTTCAAAGCTCTAAAGTTTTATAAAAATGTTTCACTCCACAAACTTGGGAAAAAAACAAATGTAAACTTATTTCCCAACATTACAGATGGATAACCAACTTCAAAAAGTCATAAGCCAAAAAACATGTTAACAACACATGTTCAAAACGTTTTAGTTTCACCTGAAAAAAGTGTCCATTGCTGTGCTAGTTCTCGCATGTTTTGGTTTTGGTTTCCGTCTTTGCAGCGTGTTACTGTATTTAGTTGGGTCCTCTATATTGGCAACATTTGCTTTTCAATGCAATTAACTCAAGTCAGTACTCAGAGAGTACTGAAGAACCAAAGCCACCACTTGTGACCGTTTACATAGGTATATCAAGCTTCAACCTTGAAAATCTGCCACTGCTTTATTTAGAGAAGCCTTCCCTCACAGTGACCTCTGCAGAAACAGAGCCTAAAGGCTGCAGATGTTTCTCTGTGGGCCCTGACTGTTGCCAGTCTAATTGATGGATAATGATGAGCGGGGCTGATACTAATAGAAGTCGACTGACTTTCAACAGTCAGGGTCACAGCAGAATGGATGGGGGGCTGGCTAAGAATGGGAAGAGAAATGTAGAGGAAGGGGGTAGCAGTGTGTTTACTGTATGTATGTGTGTTTGAAACAGATGTCATGCCATGGGGTGAATTGTACAACATAGATTTTATCCTTGAAAGTTTACTCTTTATATCATAATGATTAAATATGAGCTTTAGTCAAATAAATAAACACATGAGTACTATGAGAAAACAAAGTACTAAAAACAAACTGTCCCAACAGGTTTTTACTTTAACCTTTACTTGTACTGTGATGTTACCTTTGAACCTGTGCATGCAGTGGCCTAGCCTAACATGGTGAAACAAATACTGTCAGGTAAGATAACACTGCTACGCTCAGCTAACGTGGGGCTAAGACAGGGACTGTGTTGTTCCGACAGAGTAATTGACCTCAATCGACTACGTTATGTATGCATTGTTGCAATGCATTGTGGTTGCTTGTAGAGATGGCAGTTGATGAACACCAACAGAACTTGTAGGTGTATTTGTTGAAGCCTTAACTTTTAAATACTTACCCAACTGTATTTATTTGAAGTAACTTTCGTAACCATTTACGCAAGTTACTACAAATTAACCTCAGACCAAATTGGCTGCAATTCGGCCAGGATCCAACAGCCCCTTCCCCACTTCCTAACCCTGTACTCCTGGGCCCTTTACTCAGACCACACAAATCTTATCAGGGTTTAACTACTGTATGTTGCATGTTAAGAATTTGTGTGTAAATACTAGACCAAGAGACACAATGACAGTCACAATAACATCAGATAAAGAGTTTTTGCAGTGCTAGAGATACACTTTTTAAATATATCTGCCATAAGTAACCAAAGTATCACTCCAATCTGAAGTCACAGAGTGGTTCAAAATGACCAAACTGGAACAACTGTGGACAAGTTTTGAAGAGCCATTTCTCAAAGACATTTGAGGTGTTTGTAGATGCAGAAAGTAAGTTATGTGTAAAATGTCAACAGAGACGTTAAGAGAGTTCAAATCCTTTATCTGGAATTATAAATCTGTTCACTTTCATCTTAAACAGGGGGGCATGTTGTTTTATATTTTTGCAGGAATCGTTTGACCTTCACTAACATGGATCTATTGAGCTCTTCAAACCAACTCGGTTTACTTGAAAAGCCATAGACACAGTTTTAGCTCAAACTTGTCTGCACTAACAATGACTTATTATAGTACAAAAAAAGGATTTGGATTTTTGGATCAGACCAAACACAAAAAAACAAAACGTGTTCAGAAGGACAGCGGGATCAGACCTGCATGACCAGCAGGTCTACATGTGGGTCAAGTTCAGTCGGCGGAACATGGGTGCAGAGAGATGGCTGCCGAGGCGGGGTGAATCAGCGAGGCGACCCGCTGCCAGCAGCTCCCTCTCTGTCGCTGTGTGCCTGTGAAGGCTCCGGCGTGGCAGCAGGCCTGTGATCTCGCCCCGAGCACAACCCCCCGCCGAGAGGCCAGGCCTGGAGTGACTGATCCACTGACTGGCTGCTCTCCCTCTTCTCTCATACACTCCTTCCTCACGTCTCCTTTTCTTTAGACTTTGCACCGTGTCACACAGTTCCCATCTGCAGCCATCTTTACAGCAGCCATTTTGTGTCCTGTTCCGCTTTACTCCTCTTCATTTTATATAAAAAGAGGCTTTGACAGCCATGTCACAAGTCTTCTTGCTGCCATGACTGGCATTTTGGAGGTCTGTCAGGGACATCTTGTGTACACATAATGCCTGTGAATTTTGTCAACTTTAAGATCTTTTTAATGCCAGTTTGAAAACAGTACCACTTTCCTCATTTCAAAATGACAAAGTGACTGTTGATCCATCATCAGATCAGACTGGTTTACATTTTCCCCAGAAGAACCGGGCACAAAGACTGCTGAAATGCATTTAAGATGTTAATCATAACCTGCGTTCAAGACCGTTTTCCTTAATCTACTCTAATCCGCTAAAGGTGTGTTATGCGGTATAGATTATATTCCCTAAAATGATGGTTTGTGCTTTTGTATATTAATGCTATTGACCCTACTTATGTAATGTCACCATCCTTACCTGTAGCCAAATGGAGTGACCACATGCTATATGAGCAAGGTTATTTCCCAGATTCCCATTATATTTAAATAATTATAACACATTTTAATTGTGATTGTACATCATGTTTTCTTACTTGGGGAACAGAACCCATAAGTTGATTTTGACTCTGCTTGCACTATCTGTACCTTTAACAATGGTTTACAAAAGTTATTGAACTTCTACTTCTGACTGAAATCCAGTTTAACATATCGTAGCCAATCACCAAATAGTCATTTCCAGCTGCCATGGTATACACTGTCATTTCTGTAAATAACCTTACAATCCTTCAGATATCCATAATGGAATGATTCAGAAAAGGACAGAAGTTAATCCCTCAAATCTTTGCAAGACCATTTGTTTTATATAATCGTGGGTGATTATCCAATCGGTGAATACAAGGCTGATACTAGAGAGAGCATTATTCTCAAGTTGTCTTGAAAAGAGTCATTTTATGAAAGTAATCATAGGGATACTTCCATGCAGATGGGCCATGTGCTAGACATTGCATGCACAATCAGGCTCACAGCTGTTCATTTCCCAGCTGTTTCAGATGGCCCTGGAGGATAGATGATATGAAGCATCGGCTCTCAATCCTGAGAAGTCTTCCCATGGCTTCCTAACGTTCCACTGGTTTTTCTCCATTCTGTATTTCCTTTTCAAATGTTTTAATTAATATGATCAATAGAAAGATGAGGCTATCATGGATAATGTAACAAACCTATACCTTTATGTTAAAGGAAAGGTGTCATGCTTTTCCGGTTATTACCCGTCCCCTTGTGTGTTATGAAGGTTTTTATGCATGTAAACGGTGTGCAGAGTCAAAACCCTCAAAGTACACCCTGTAGCGAGTAAAACTCTAACACAGAAAATACCTCCCCAAAACGCCCTGGCAGACACTGTGAGTTTGTTAATGACTCTACATTTATATACATTTGAGTCTTCCATTTAGTTCCGGGTACGGCATGATGTCATGCGGTACCCGGAACTAAATGGACCAATCCGGAAGAGCTATGGCCACACCCAGCGGCGCTGGCCGCACCCTCTGCCAGCCTAACATTTACTGTTGGAAGCTCTGGTTCAGTTCACAATCGATCCAGTCATGCCACTGCCAAGGACCTGTTTCCTGAAATGTGAGGAGAAATCTGAGCTGTTTGTCCTACCGACGGAAGAAATGTCTGTTTAACACTGTTCCTTCAGAGGTTCGAAGAACGTTACTGTGTGCGCGGCATTTCACAGGCGAAAGCTTCCAAGACATTGCCCAGTTTGCGGCCGGATATGCAGAGCATTTGAAACTGAAGGACGATGCTATTCCTAGTTTGTTTGGACCGTTTGGAGCAGGGGAAGATTCGGGTACACAACCTGTAAGTTTGCATTGTTATTTGTGTATTTATCAAACAAGGTATCTACCACGACTGTTTAAATGTGTAAACGTGTGTCGGACTGCTAAGCCATTGACACAGTGCTAACTGTGCTAACTAAGTTGCTAGTGTTTCCATATATCAACTCTAATATCAGCAGATGGCCTTACATACATGTATCTCATAGCAGGAGAATGTCTGCATTCACACACGAAATACTCATAGACAGTATACTCCGGGTGATTTACCGTACAGTCAGTACATTATAGTTGGCGTTCCTGGCGTGTATGCTACCAAGCTACCGTTCATAGCGTATATGCTACATAGCTAAACAACTAGGCTACCTAGAGCTAGACATGCTAGGGAAAACATTGTTTTCATGCCAGCTACAATGAATGACCGAACGTAGCAGACTACCGGTATAAGATTGAATTGTAAACATGTTCTTGCTAGCCTAGACCAGCGCCATATAGAGAGATCTATCTATATGGCGCTGGCCTAGACTAGCTGTTGTTCATAGTAGATAGGCATATTACACTGAACAACTAGCAAACATAGGTTAGCATATTAGCTGGCAAGCTAACTGTGTTGATTAGATAGATAGATTAGATAGATGCACACTCCTACCACAACTACTACTAACGAATCTAAAACAACTAAGTTTCTCTAATATTTTGTGATTTGCATTTGATTTCGTCCAGCCAGATCAGGAAACTCCTGGCGTATCTGGCGGACAACACACACACGGGATGACCACTCTGATGCCTCGTCCTAAAAAGCCCCGGCAGCCGCTTACAAAGCTGCGATAGGCAAGATGCCGAAAACGCCTATAAGGGGAGGAATGGATGATATACAGTGTATATATGTATATTTACGCATGTTCATTTTGTACATTTCTAAAAATAAAGTTTAATGGAAATACTTAGTAGGCCTATCCTTTCTTCCCTGAATTATTTGCTCCTATAACATATCATTCATATATAGCAAACCATGATTTGATTTCTCATCAAACAGTAGTAGTTTATTTCAGGTAAAAATAACTTACTCTTCTATAACAACAGTTGTAGGTACAGTTCGGTTAGTTAGCGTATAAAATATACGGCTGTACCGACGCCATTATAAGACTGTTGTTCCGCTGAGAGCGAGCCGAAAAAAGCACTGTTAGACATGGGCGGAGCCTCTCTGGTGGTTGACTAATCAGAACAGAGTGGCCGAGCTGACCAATCGGAGCACACTAGGCTCACAGGGAGGGGGGGGCAAGAGCTCCAACGAGCCGTTTAGTGGAGAGAGTGAATACTGCTGAATACACACACTTTACAGAGATGCTGTATGCGAAACCAATGTGAGTTTGGAAAATTGCACAGTATAAATCTATTTTAGTATACCTCAACAATGTAATTATGATCAGTGGAAATGGCCATGACACCTCTCCTTTAAGACAACCAGTTTCATTTATATTAACTTTGAGAGAAATCAAGTTTTGGCTCTCTATACAATACCTATGCACCTCTGCTCTTTTTGCTATGAAGAAGAAGCCAGTCAATCTGAGTGATGCACATTTAAAATGTGTTTTGGTTGGAAATGAAGCATGGCGCTATGCTGAATTCATCCAAAATATGCTTTCATCTTTTATCAAGAAACAAATGTTTTTCTAATGCAGCTGTTAATCTTTTGGAATGAGTGAAGTGAGTTTAAAGGCATTCCAAGTCAGAACACAGTGTTGGGATTCAGCATACAGTAAAACTTATTACGAGAATTGAGAATCCTTTTTAAAAAGGTTCCCAAAGCAGCTTAATGCTGCTTGTGAAACATTTTGCCATAAGGGAATGGGGTTGGGCATACATTTGGACTACATCTGCTTTCAAGGACTCTGGAAATGACCTAGTTTATATATAAGTGATTTCACAAAATCTGAAGGCAAACGAGTTTGAAGTTGCCAAATGACCAAACGGAACAACTGTGGACACGTTTTGAAGAGCAGTTTCTCAAAGGCATTTGAAGAGTTGCCCTCATTTGTAGGAGCAGAAAGTAATACAAAGTAGCTGTGTGTAGAATGACAACAGAGACGTTAAAATAGTCCAAATCCTTAATCTGGAATTATCATTTATTTATTGTTCTGATCCGCTTTCATCCTAAACAATGAGGCTTGCTATTTCTTATTTTTGCAGGATACCTTTCACCATCTCTAACATGGATCTACTGAGCTCTTCAAACCAACTGTGTTTACTTAAAAAGCTCCAGCCACAATTTTAGCCTGAACTTGGAGACAGTGTTCCAGGGCTGGGTCAGACATAGGTCCAAATGTTGGTGAAGTTTAAGCTACTACGCGTTTGTTGAGCTTGTCAAATGAACAGTGACGGTCCCTCTTGCTTTGTTCCTCTTGGCAGTAACTAACAAAAGAAAATCATCAGAACAGACAAATTCACCCAAGCTCTCTTTTGAGGCTGCATGGGGATCAGCAGGGGGCTAGCGCTTGTTGACAGCCAAAACAAGCGTAATATGGCTCTGAATACATAATGCCATAACCCGACAGGGATCAAATCTGTGACATTCTAACGAGTTCCATCTGAAGGAAGGCCTTCCATTCCTTCAACCGGTTATCTGTGGGTGTGCATTTGTGTGTGTTTTGTCACCTCGCGACATGCTTATGAACCCTACCTATA
>CALSBW010025406.1:19269-42580 GCA_943590975.1 Lindbergichthys nudifrons | reverse complement strand
TGAAATGCTGTGGTGTTTTGTGAAATGCTGTGGTGTTTTGTGAAATGATGTAGCGTTTTGTGAAATGCTGTGGTGTTTTCTGAAATGCTCTGGTGTTTCCTGAAATGCTGTAGCGTTTTGTGAAATGCTGTAGCGTTTTCTGAAATGCTGTAGTGTTTTCTGAAATGCTGTGGTGTTTCCTGAAATGCTGTAGCGTTTTCTGAAATGCTGTGGTGTTTCCTGAAATGCTGTAGCGTTTTCTGAAATGCTGTGGTGTTTCCTGAAATGCTGTAGCGTTTTCTGAAATGCTGTGGTGTTTCCTGAAATGCTGTAGTGTTTCCTGAAATGCTGTAGTGTTTCCTGAAATGCTGTAGTGTTTCCTGAAATGCTGTTTTGACTTGCACTTCAGGGCCACCGTACCAGGCAGAACATATGGTCGAGCCAGTTACTTCTCTTCCTTTGTCTTTTCACTGCCATGCAATTCATGGTAAACATGCGTACTGCAATTAGGGGAGGAATACAGGGTCAAATGTGGTAACATGATTAATTTTAGTATTTTGTGTGTTAAGGTTTCCAGATTTAACATTGACAGCCCTATTTTCGTGTACAGTATGATTGCGCAAAGGGAGAACTAAGTGTTGCTTACAGGTAAACATCTGACATCGTTAAAGTCCCCCCCCCCAACACCCCTATTGACCATGTATAGAAAGCTCTTTCCGCAACAGTTTTTTAAGTATTTAAAGGGTTCCAATAACAATCATCAGTCAGATAAGATTTACATTTTCAAATGTGTGCATCAACAACTGATCAAATGCTAAACAATATTTTTGCCAACATCACAATGGTGTAAAATAAGTTGCATGTGACGGCTATAATTTCAAATAAAATGTCTAAAATGTTTATGTTTAAAATGACTTTATGTCATGCCAGCAGCTTCTTAAACCGTCTGTATGAGACATACCAGGCTTTCTAGAAACTCTAATGTAAACCTGTCTATTTAAGACATTTAAAGCAAGTGCTCCAGGAGAGGGGTGACTTCTCAGAGTGTAAGATAAATGAATGGAACAAACACACGACTTTTACCCAGGAGTGTGCTGTTTGTGTCCCGTGTGCAATAAACAATGTGTAACCTGACACTTATAATAATTTTGTACTTATTATATTAATCCAAACAACAATATTTTAAAAAGCGTAACTCTGCGGTTGTTTTGCCCTAAACATAACTAAGTGGAATGTGGACACAATGCAGGGCCATACGCTTGCGAGTGAAAATGATTCTAGATAAATGATAATAAATAAATGATAATCAACCAGAAAATATACTGAAGTGAAGTGAAGCACTAATGTTCATCTTGTGAGACGCCACCAGAAAAACAGACAAGAAAGAGAGAGGGGTGGATAAAAAATGGTGGAGTGACAAGAAAAGCACAACAGAGCTGCAGAGAGCAGCCAGAGACACCTTCATCGTCCTCAGAGACGCCGCGGGGAGAACTGATACAGAATGACAACAAAGAGAAGCCGGGGTGAGGCAAATCCCAGCAGAAACGCTCTGTGGAGGAGAGAGGATTCATGGCAGAGCGACGGGTCAGGATCCAGCAGCAAACATCAAGCTCCGGACCCCCGTCAGCCCCCGTCAGCACCAAGAGAGGGAGAGCACAGCAGACGGGTCACACCTCAGGCCTCCATTCAATACAACACACCTACACTGCTCAGTGAGTATGAACACACACACAGAGTGAGGATGAGGAGGTGACAGAGATTACACAACCTGGACCCTGTCTCTGTTTCAGCTGTCTCATCAACTCTTCATCATACAACACAAATCATTTAGGCTGCAGCTAAGAGAACACAATATGTATTCAATGATCCTACTAATCCTTTAAAGCATCATCCAGGTCTATCCCACGTGGATCTTATATTCATAGTTTAGTTGAGGGGTGTCCACAAATGTTTCACTGAGGGCCACATACAGAAAAACATGCGAAGGGCTGGGCCCCTCACTAGTGGTGAAGTATATTGCCTCATATAAGTTAAGTTATAAGTTAGCAAAACCAATCAAATGTCAGTAAATTATTCTTGATACATCAATATTCATGGTTTTTATCCACTAAGATTTGTTAGAAAGTGTTCTCATCTTTAATTGCCTGAATTGATCTGAAAAGTGGGCTTATTAACACATGAATACTACTATGTAATATATGTTTACATATATTTAAGAAGAACATTGTTACTCAAGCCCAATTTTCAGGTGGCCATATTCCATTCTACTTTTAGAATAAGCTGAGGGCCAATTAAAAATGGACCCAGGGCCACAGTTGGCCCCCGGGCCGTAGTTTGGACACCCCTGGTTAAGGCCATATTTTGTATTGATAGTGGTCACATGTTCTCACCAAGGTGAATAGTGTGGTCCATGAACACGACGAGTCACTTTATCAAAGTCTGACAATATCGACAGACCAACAGTTTACCCACATCATCCCAACCATCTGACTCATTCTAAGCAATGCTGTGTAATCCCCAAAGGCAGAACAAATGCTTCAAGAATAAAGTCAAACACAATTATCTTTTAAATAATACTTCTATAATCAAATTGAGAATTATTTTCGTTATCTGAAAGGAGCAGACTGTCTGAGCTCTGGATAAAGCAAAAGTCCAACAAGAGGATATAAACGTGTTTTTCAAGAACTGTCAAGTTTAGAAAGGACTTGACTTTGGCTAAGATTTGGAGTCCAAGAAAACATGTTTGTGTGCTCCTGTTCACTTGGGGATTCCAGATTATTGTCTGAACAGTAATTCCAGATTACTGCACAGACAGGCTTTTTACTGCATATTATGATCCGGGACCTAAAACAGTGTACTGTGGAGATAGTGGTAGTCCTGGCAGGCAGCAGTGAGCAATGTGTTATGATATTTGAAACGTTCTGATTGCATTTATAAACGTTTTTTTCTACAATTTGTGCCGACCAGCTGCCCGCAGACTGTCAGCAAGAACAAACACCTGATATATCAGATCGAATCTGTGCAGCAACATCTGGCAACACAACCCATTATGTTGTACATACTGTAGCCCACACATCTGCTGCTTCTAGTGAAAAAAAGGTTGAGCAATCTCTCAGATATGTCCTCCCTGTCTTTTCACATTATAATCCTCAAGACACTACCATACAGAAAGCTTCTGTTAGTGGAGCGACAACTTGTTTGTCGTCCTGAGTCGAGATGCTCTGAGTTGGTGGCTGCTAAGCCATTTTACAAACTGATCTTTTGTACCCCTTTTGCAATTCATTAACTGTTGTTTGCTGACTCAAAAAGAGAGAGCGCCGCTCAGGATAATCCACCCTCAAGATCAGCAGACACCCTGAGACAAAGGAGCAGAGGGATGGAGGCGTAGGAACACGTCTGAGTTTGAAAAGGGAAAGAGATGCAACTCTTCCCGCTGCAGTGATTGTTGTAGCACATTTTCAGGAGAAATCCTCCAGTCTGACCTAAAAGCAGGCTCAGCAGCCGGGCTTAGAGATTTACTAATTGTTTTGGTGTTACTTGACCTCATGGCACGTACTGGAGGAAAACAGTGTCATGGGACTGTTTTGCAACTTGATTATAGTTTGAGAGATTACAGTTGGTCACGGAGAAGGACACGGCAGCGTTAGTACACTCAGCTTCACAAAGTGACTCACAGAGACACAAAAAGACATGAGTCTGCTGAGACGTTGGCAGAATGAGTAACGTAGGAATGTGTTTGGTATTTAAAGCAGCATTTAGGTTTTTACTTTCCAGACTCACGTGCATGCCCATCATAACAAATGTAAGATATAAAAACACAAAACATATACCAGAATAAATCTGTAAAATATGCAAACAGCAATTTACATTTGGTTATTTAGATCCATCCCAAGAAAAACATGGACATATTTGACTCTTGTTCCAGTTACTATTACATCTGTTAAAACTTGACCAATATGCTGAAAGTAGTTAATGTATCTTTGGAAAATGTATCATTTGAAAGACTAAAACGTGTTACCATAAGTCAAGCTATAATGAGAAAGCTGTATGAAAGGGACAAAGGAACAGACTGTCTGTGTTGCACTTCTTCCAGATTAAAGCTCACATGTACAGAATGATCACATGACTATAATCATTTAACTTCAGATCACTTTCGTGTTTTAATCTCCTCCTGTGGACGATCACAGGTGGGGTGAATGAAATTGTGTTGTTAGTAAGTCTCCCTTACAGAGGAGGAGGTGCTGGGCTTACTCACATCAAATAATCTCTCGATGTACACCTCCTCGTTGACCTTCTCCCGCAGCATATCCTGGGAATGACGAACAAACGTCACGTAACCGTCAGCGATGTCCATCCCTGGCTTCTGCAGAGGAGAATAGGGAGAGAGAAAGAGTGAACAAGTAATACCTCAGTGTAGAAATACTCTGTTACATGTCCTGCATTCAACATCTCAGTTAAGGGAAAAAAGGAGGAGTTTCTTTGTTACTATACATACTGCCGGGATGCTTGCGAATTTTCATCAGGGGATCAATAAAGTTGATCCTGACCTCAGGTTATCAAATACATGTACTACAGTATCCATATAGTAAAGTAATAGGACATGGAAATATTAAAGTTTAGTTCCTTTAAAAAAAGAAAGGGTCCACCCCAGGGTTAATGTTATAACCATATTGCCTTAATACTGATACAAAATATATATGATAGTATCACACAAGGCTTTTCTTCAACATTTAAAACTTCTCGATTGGACGTTAATTAGATCATTTCATGTTTCATTATAATAAGTAACTAATAAATAGCAGTGACAAACTATCAAAAGGCTTTGTGACACAGCTGTCACATTAAGCTGCTGTTAACGTTTATGGTCACAGTCAAATATAGTGTTTTGCATTCAATGATTTATTTGAGGATGTCGATACATTAAAGGAAAACAAATGGTGTATTGTCTTTTTGGCAAACTTAATGCAACAGATATAATAAGACTAAAGGTCTAAAGCTGTGCTCGTGGCCCCTGGATACTTTAGAGTATAAAGTAGTATACAATGAAAGTACTCGGGTAAAGTACAAGTACCTCAAATGTAATACAGGAGGAAAAATATATTTCAAATGATACTTACAAATAAGGATAATCGGGACGGTTTTCTAAAACGTTGGAGTAATGTATTATTGGGAGAATAAGGAGAAGTGTTGTATCGACAGTGATGTCTCCCTCAGCTCTGGGGGGGGGGGGCAGCTCAGTCTGGCCATGTGCAAAGTGAACAGGGCACTGAGACACTGTGCGGTTTGATGGCAGAGCAGACTGTTAGGAGGCCTGCCATGCTGACATCTAAAATATTCACTGAGGACAATGTGTTTGTACCCGGCACCTTAGTTCTCTTTCTTACATCAACAGTTCTTGCCATTGTCCAGATGAGACCACACACCATAAACCTTTAGGTCTCAGTTTCTCTGTCTTTTTTGCCAAATCATACAGATTCAAAAAACTCATCGCTAACTGCCAATAAACTTAGTTAACACATCTGCAATGACACTTACAATGTGTAAATGAGAGTCTTTTACCCAGTGGAACTCTTATTTTGTACATTAAGGACACAATTATCGTGCTGGGCTGGAAGCTGCGACCCCTGCCAGTGCACACAGTGGCGCGTCACGTTCACTGACAAGGCATTAATTTGAAATTTGGCATGTTGCTACGGCCGTAGTGTTGGCAGCTAATACAGATCTGATGCGTCCACACGCATATACAAACACACAGAAACACACGCAGCCCCAGCGGCACCCTGACAGCTGAATGGGAATGTGTTGCACAACATGGACTCACAATGTGTAGCACAGAGAGCGAGGCACGGTGTCTGGACACATGCATATCAATGGACATTTGTGGGAGGAAACATGAGGACATTTGATGTGGAAATATGATAACCAAGGCCATCTGGATTATGGTTCTACATGTGAAAGCATGGTCAAATATTTGTACATCCACAAGAAACAAACACACGCGCAGTCCTGGGGAAAAAACACCGGGTTCTGGTCCTTTAAACAACCATAAACTTTTTTTTTTAAATGATGTTGAAATGTAAATTAGATTAATGGAGTGTTAACCAATGTGTTAATGGTTGTCCATTTATTTTTACATAGGCGATACATAATTACATTTGGTTTGCACAATAATATGAAATGAAGCTCCTTCACTTTGATTCTGCGTCTCGTCTCGTGTGTATTTTTACATGATTTCAATAATCAAATGCATGTTGGGAGAGTCTTACTGTATAATGCAGTGTTGTATTTTTGTTCTCTTGCATCAACATAATGCATATTAGAGTTTCTCACATTTTCATTTTGGTTTTTGCTTTTAAAAATCACATATTTAGTTGAATTGTGGATTTTATAAATGTTTCCTTTATATCACTCCTGGAATTAGAGCTTTGTGGTTCTGTTTAGACAGCATAAACCCTCATTACGCTGAGGTATCTTGTTTATTTTTATTTTATTTTTTTATTTTTAATATGTCTGACTACCTTGGCCTCAGTCACACAGCTCTTGCCTGGTTCGAGTCCTACCTCTCTAACAGGAAACACTTTGTCACCATCAGTGACTGCAGCTCGCCTCCGGCCCCAGTTAACCAAGGTGTACCACAAGGCTCTGTGCTTGGACCCCTCCTATTCACCATCTACATGCTCCCACTTGGTCAAATCATCCGCCAACATGGTCTCAGCTTTCACTCGTATGCCGATGACACACAGCTCTATCTCTGCACCAAACCGTCTACTCAGCTCCCCCTCAATCCCTTGTCAACTGCCTCCAGGACATCAAAAACTGGATGTCATCAAACCTGCTCAAAATAAACAGCAATAAAACTGAGCTCATCATTGTGGCTCCCAAGGCGCAGCTCCAGAAGGTTGGTGACCTGCTTCTCACCATTGACGGCTGCTCCATCTCCCCGTCCACTGAAGTCCGCAACCTGGCAGTCATCCTGGACTCCACCCTCTCCTTCCAGGCGCACATCAAATCTGTTACCAAATCCGCCTTCTACCATCTCAAAAACATTGCCAGACTCCGCCCCTCACTCTCTGACTCTGTGGCAGAAACACTCATACACGCCTTCATCACATCCCGTCTGGACTACTGCAATGGCGTCCTGTCCGGGGTTCCCAGCAAAACCCTGGCCAGGCTCCAATCCGTCCAGAACTCTGCCGCCAGGCTTCTCACCCGCACTAAGCCATGGCAACATATCACCCCCACCCTCATCCACCTACACTGGCTGCCGGTCAAGTCCCGGATTCACTACAAAACACTCCTCCTCACGTACAAGTCCCTCCATACCCTCGCCCCCCAGTACCTAACAGACCTCCTACATCCCTACACCCCCTCTCGGAGTCTGCGGTCCTCAGACACGGGCCTGCTCTCCATCCCCCGCTCTCGCCTCCGAACTGTGGGTGACAGGGCGTTCAGTGTTGCGGCCCCCACCCTCTGGAATGCACTTCCTGCCGAGATCCGTAATGCTGCCTCCCTGGACACCTTCAAATCATCATTAAAAACACACCTGTTCACCGTGGCCTTCGGGCCCTAGCCCTTTCTTGGTCCCCCGGCTTCCTTTATTTTTTGTTTGCCCTTTGATTGTCTGTTTTTTTTGTTTGTCCACCATGTACAGTGACCTTGGGTCCCTTGAAAGGCGCTATATAAGTATCATTTATTATTATTATTATTATTATTATTATATCTTAACAAAAGCCAGCATCTTTCTCAAACCTTGAAGAGTCTTAGTAGCCGATGCTAACCACACATGGTATGCAGGGTGATACCTATTCAAATGAGTTATATCAATATATGTTTGAGGAGACAGGGTTGATTAATGCATGATTAAGTGATAGATAGAACAATAAGTAAATCTCACTTACAGGTACGTCCACATACTTTGAAGCAGCTTTCACCTGGACAAAGAGGAGAGAGAAGAGCTGAAAAACTGGAAGTGTGTCACAAACACAGAAGCTACTGATGATCTGCAGGAATATATTTAAAAAGAAAGGGATGATGGTGATGGAAGTGATACTTACTGTGAAAGAAAGGAAGGAAGAGAAGAGTGTTCCTTCGTCATATCTGGAGAGCTTGGCTAACACACCCTCCAGGATGACCACAAACTGAGGAATGGGACACAAAGAAAAACAAGCAGTGGAATGACTGAAATTGTGAAAATGCAGCAGTGCCACAAACAACCCATCGTCCATCTCAATCAAAGGCCTAGTAAAAACCAGGAAGGATTAGCAGTAAAACGTACTTTAACATCCGTAGTATTGATTCATTTAACTTGTCCAGTGTTCAATTATAATTGCATTTTCCCATAAGCAGTGTTGCAATGAGGGCAGTCTAAAATAAAGCAATACATCAGAAAACTGTCTGTCTCCAGATGTTCATTCTGTCAGTTCAGAATAAATATAAATGCTCCTCTATCTATCGACAAAATATCTGCTTGTGATATTTTATTAATTTTCCAAAATATTAACAATCACTTTAAAACAGCAGCCTAGCTTTCAAAGCTTTTAGTCAGCTTTCCTTATATCATGCAGTGAACCTTCTTAAACCTTCTCCAGTACTGAACCTAAACATACAAATACAATTATATATTTACAAAAATAGATATATATATATAATATTTTCAGCCGTACAACATACAACATTACATCAAATGTATCTACTGTGTACAAGGATTCTGTAATATTGTGTACCTTAGCTACCAGCAGAGTTATCATCTCCTTCACCGTCTCTTCAATCAGATCGTCAATCTGGGAGTGGTACTGCCTCTGCACAGGAAGGAAACACACATGTTCAACACTGTTCAACACACACACACACACACACACACACACACACACACACACACACACACACACACACACACACACACACACACACACACACACACACACACACACACACACACACAGACACACACACACACACACACACACACACACACACACACACACACACACACACACACACACAGACAGACACACACCATGTACCATGTACATGTACATGTACCATGTAGACACATTAAAGGGAAACACTGGCAGTTATATATTCATTGATATAGTATGTATATTCCTTTGTAAGGAATTCATCTGTAAACGTTATATTCTGTAGGAACACACATTGGGCTCTAAATAGTTACTATAACATGTTGCTGGTGAGCTGCAAAGCAGAGCTTTTTAAGAAATAATAACATCTTTCCCATGACATTCTTAAAGACCAGCAGCATGAGCCTCATACAGAACTGAACTAGAAAATAGAGCCCACTCTGCTCCTTCATAAATATGATAGTGTTTCTGTCTTACATTTGAAATAATTAGATAGAACAGTTTAATAGTTAGAAGAACATTTGCTCAAAACTGGTTATGGGTGCTTAGCATTTATTTTAACATTATAATTGATAAATAAATATAATTAATAAACGAATAAGACCTCCGGGGGGAATCATGTTCTTCTTTCCTTTTAAAACATAATATATATTTCAAACTCCTTGCAATTGGAATGAACTGAGATTGACTGTGTTGATTTTGAACATTAACACTTACACTGCCACATCACATCATGCGTATCTTGAGATAATCTTAATTGGCAGTTAACAACTACAAACTGTTAATTTGACATTAGCATACAGATTATTACAAAAATAATAAACAGTGTGCACCTCCCTTAAAATGCAGGCCAACTGAATCACCCACACAAATGTTGAATATTTAAGCGAATTAAGAAATATTATTATTTAACATCACGACTCGTACTGAGCACTTTTTCAAATGTAAAACAACTAAAATAAGTAAGAAACTAATCTGTAACTGACTGCAGAAACTAGGTTCTATCTGCAATAAAAAGTCATTATCAATCCAATCTAATCAGTAATGAGATGTGAAGATTAGAGAGTTCAACTATACTAATGTTAATGTGGAAAAACACATAATGTTGCAAAGCTCAGAACAATTAAATGTAGACCATATCTTATATATAAAAATGCAAAATAGAAACATGATTTCATTTTATGTTCTGATTTATGTTTTCAAGAAAAAACCTTTTAGTTTCATTTTTTTGTTATACACACATTAAATGATTTGCTTTATATTTGGTCATAGTTTAAAAACGTGTGTGCTTTGACCTGCTTAAATATGACCTACACTATTACTTAATAATACTTGTTGTTGTAATGAAGGGCTTTATAACCAGTATGCAGACGTTGGGATGGTGTCTGCTGTCATGGACACGGCGGGGACTCCTTTGTTTAGCCTCTAGCACCAGCAGAACAGTGAAGGACTTAGCAATAATTAATTCATTGTCAGCAATTGGTATCAGTCTCGAGATTCTGCGAAATATGAGATCTCTCACTTCTACCCCATGTATATTCAATAATATCTACACATATGTTAATGAAATCCAAACAATTCAAGTGGAGGAAGACACACAGGGAAAACTGATGACTAATTATACATTTGGGAACTGGAGGGTGAGACTTCAATTGAATTTGTAGCCACACTTACCCAGTCTCTAACAAACTTTCACAAGACAGAGAGGGGGGGGGGGCAAGCAGCAGAAAATAAGAAAAATAAAAAAGTGAAATGGCTTATGTGAATACTGAAAAAGAAGTAGAGACAAAAGGGAATGAAAACTGTATTCATGCAACAGAGAGAAAAGATGAAAACCATTCCAAAGAGAAACCTAAATGTTTTATTGTCATTTTAAATGATATGAGATTAAACTGTCCACACATAGTCAGTGAAAGTTTCAACTTTGAAGTCAGACAAAATGATTTGGCTCCGCTCCCTGTTTTAAAGAGATTGAGTGTCAGTACATGAGGAGGGTCTCGTACCTCCTGCCCCAGGTCCATGGCACACAGCTTGGCGCACTGGGCCTTGGCGTCCACCATCACGTTGAACATGGTGCAGATGGACTGCGGCACGCGGAACTCTGTGGCCCGGCTGCTCCTCTGGAGCTTGGCCTCGAACGCAGCCCGCGTCCTTTAGAGAGGGAGGGGAGGACTTCAGAATACTGAGGCCATGAGTCAGTCCCCAAACCCCCCACCTGCCTTAATTAATAACATGCTTTTTACACATTCTCTCAATATTTATATATTCACTCAAAATGATTGATTTAGCCACCTTGTCTTACATTTTGCATTGTAGAAAAAACAAGCAAACATAAAATGTACTCAAGCACCAGACTTAAGTACTATTGAAAACCAGAGGAATCCTTTAAAGTAAATGTGCAGACATAAATGTGATGATGTGTTAACTGAAATCATTGAAGCTAACTTTGTTACAAAACATCATCATCTGACAAATACATGAGCACATTCCTCTGTAAGCTATTTCTTCTATTTTCATTTATTGAAATTAAACATAAAATACCCCAGCTAGACATTTTTGGTTCTAAAAACATTCTGAGAATGTTACCATTCACTGTTTTCAGCGGGAAGTTTTCTTTTGGTTCCCAGAAGGTTCTTCTGAAAGGTAGGATAACGTTCTCTAAAAACATTCTTAAAATGTTCGGTGATAACTTTCTTAAGATGTTCTGTCATCTCAGCCCTCAATAACATCCTGAAAACATCCTCTGAATGTTGCAGTTAAAACGTTATCTCTTAGTTAACCTTAAACCTTATAGGAACATTATTTGAAATAATAAACATCCTAAAAAGGTTCTTTGAACATCAGATTAAAACGTTTCTTTAAAACATTATTAGAACCTGTAGGTAATGTTAGCCAAAGTTGTGAGAACGTTCCCTGCTAGCTGGGTACATCTCTTGCTTATTTCAAAAGTAATTGCATTTACTTCTTCCTTGGAAGAAAATGTATTTTATATAGCTTTTAACTAGATTGAAATAGTGCCAGTTCCATCAGTCACCATGTCCTTTCATTGCATGGCTTGGTTGAATACATCATTCTGATTGGTCAATTTGAACCTTCTACTGTCTTTTATGAAAGGCACACTCTGAACTTATGTGCCAGATTTTGTGATATTACTGATTTATTTAGTAAGTTGGCCTGTAATGGGATAAAGTGCAGACCCCAGGCTGAAACAGATGCACATTGGATCTCGTTATTTCTCTCCAGCCCCAGAAAACCCAACTTACTACTAGAAAACAAGCAGTACAGTAACAACTGTTTTTGTTTGCAATCAGACCAATATATATTTGACCAGTGTCCTACCGTTTTACGCATGATTCGATCATGTCACTGGACATCAGCTTCAGGCGGGTCTCCAGGTGTTTGCCAAACTCCTCCTCGGGCCAGTGCAGATCTCTGATGAAGGTCTGCAGAGCGTCCAGCTTCCAGAAGAGGTCCTCTGACGTCCCCGAGCCGTTACTGCAGGGAGAGTGCACTTATTGTAAGTTGCTTTGGATAAAAGCGTCAGCTAAATGCAATGTAATGTAATGAGAGGCTCACAGGTTAGAGTGCCAGAGAGGCTAGGACAGGGCTGTGGCTCAGTGGTCACATGGGAGGGTAAGGTGGGAGACTGCTCAGACCAGGGTTTACATACTTTACAACAACAGTGCAGCTGGTTGTGTTTGTACACCACTGACTATTTTATCAAGAATATGACTTCCATGAAGAGTTTTAAACTCAACCATGGCTCAGACAGAACCACAGTGCAGGGAGACATTCAGACACACGAGAGGACAGGGTGCTACAGCTTCAGGGGGAAAGCTTTAGATGTGAAAAGATGCAAGTCTGTAACCAGGACAGTCAGAGATCGCCTCTGTCAGTTTAAACCGGATTCACAGCCGTAAATACTTTTCATTTTGGCAGAAATGTAAATTTTCACATGATTTTTAAATGACCTGCTTCTCATCCTGTGGTGTGAATTGACATTTGTATCCTGGTCAATGAGGATGCTTGTTTCTGATTGGCTTACAGTTGCTAATAGTAACAAGACAGTACATCGCACACAGGTTCAAAATGAATTAACCAGCAACAGCCACCATGAGGGTTGTTTGTGTAACCAATACAAAAAAGCTGATCATCAGATCAGGTGAGCACAGGTTCAATCCCTCCTGGACTCCCACTGCAGTCAGCATGCCGTTGTGTCCTTGGGCAAGACCCTTGACCCCAAATTGCTTCTGAGGGTGTTGTCCATAGTATTGAATGTATTCAATGATTAATATATGTAATATAATGTAACGTAAAGCGCTTTGAGCACTTGTTAAAGCGCTACGATAAATAACATGATTATGACTATTATTAAAGCTGCTGGGTTAGATGTCCTAAACAAGTTGTTTTTCTAAATGTTTCCTAGGCGAGTATATTAGTTATCATTTTTAATTATTTAAAATAACAAATATATACAGTGAATAGTAATGAAATTCATGAAAATTGCTACATCGTAAGATCAAAATCTTAATTTGTCAAATATTACCATTGAGCTTGTCACAGAGTCACTAGCATGGTTCTTGTTTATATCTGTAGGACATGTTTCTACACTGAAGGCAAAGTATGTATGTGGTTTAAATTAAGAGCAACCTGTTAAGCACCAAGCCTGTTTTTCATGTTTCAGGCTCGAAAATGACATGCCCAAAACAAATGACTACAACTTAACTTCTAAAAGGGTTATATGAATAATTTCTTTTATCAAAGCAAGGTTACATCTGTGAGTTGGATGTAGAAGTGTCAGAATCAATATAAATGTTTTTTATTTTAAAGAAAATTCAGATTTTACATAGTAAAAAACTGTAAATTATAGTGTCCGTCCAAATATTATTCTTTACAGATAGTGAAAACTACCCTTGGATGATGGGTTAGTAGACTAAAAGCTTTAGGAATCCAAAGTACAACATATAATAAGTACCCTGTATCAAGATTGATGCAAAACAAGTGACATTTGACCTTTTTAGAGAGGTTTAGGCTAAACCACCCCACCTCTAAGGTGATTTGGGTGAAAATGGGTTTTTTCCCATATCTCTGGCCCCCCTTGCTCGATTTTGATCGTTGACACCTCTTTCTGACCGTTAGAGCCAATAGAATCGAAGGGGGAGGCCCACATACACACTCATTGTAAAGAGAAAAGGTGGGGGCTGCGCGTCTAGAATACGAAAGCAAATTGGAATAATTTCTCTTTCTGGAATATAGAAACTAAAAAGCAGTTTTATTGCTTATGGATTATCAGAAATAATTTCAAAGAAGGCACAGATACATAGGATGAACCTATGGATTAACTGCAGCATCGTTTTTTTATCGTTTTAATGCCATTGAAGACCAGTTTTGACCAAGGTAAGCCATGTTAGCGTTTCTAGCTACTTCGCTCCACATGTTATGATGTACGCTTTCGTTTATAGCGTCGCAAATGTTTATCACTGAGTGTTGAGGAGGGCACCACTAGATTCAGTGTCTCCAGGACACCAAAAACGAGTGGTTGGCTGTGCATCTAGGATAAGTAATAAGGGAGTTATGAGTGAGTTTAAGTGCCGTTAAAAAAAAAAAAAGTTCGCTCGTGGCTAATTCAGAGGCTGAGTGCTAGCATTGTGGGTTTTTTTTGGATTTTTTTTTTAAAAAGATCATTAGCTGAGTTTCTTCCCGTTACATGGATATAAAACATTCATAGTTTTATTCAATATTAAGATTCCTTAGACGTTGTTTCCTGCAAATGACGCGTTTTTCCGCCCGGTACCGGGCGGGCCGTGCGTAACAGGAGCATGGAAAATGTTATGAATTGATCATAAAATGGTAGAAAATGTGGTAAACAGATCTGTTTGGTAAAGCCTCACGCCTGCTAGTTGTGAACATTTAGGATGGTCTTCTTTTAGTTGCTCCTTTTTTTTCTTTTTTCTGCCTCTTCGTTATGTATTTGCATCTTTCCAGTCAAATCAGAAAAACATTTGGAAATTGTTGGGATTTAATTTCCAGGTCACTGCCTTCTCCATTCATTCACACACACCATGCCGGGACGTTGGCATGAACGTGAATAGTGAAACGTGATAAGTCAATATTAGCATAGACCATTAATGTGTGCTCTCCTAAACTTAAGCCATCTGTCTTCTTGAAACTACTGATTCTTGAAGGCACAAAAGAGACAGTTCTGCCATATCTGTAGAAATCTTTCTTTTTGAAAAGTGAATTAGTTTCTAAATATAAAGGCTGAAAGCGTCAGCTAAATGCAATGTAATGTAAAATGCAGCTCTCATCATTTTTTTTCACAATTAAAACTTTGGGGCTGCTATTTTCAAATCCTCCAGATTCCTGATGAGGGAACAGTCCGGATGTGCTGCAGTGACACTCTGCAGGAGGCTGCCGCTCAGAGCAGCTTCACACCTCTGAGCCCCGTTGTTGGTGCTTTTCGCTTAAGTTTTCAAGGTGCTATAGATGATGTGTCAAGTGTTTGCAGAGATATGCAGAGTGCTTTTAATGATAGCACTCTCAAGATCACATGCATATTATTATTAGATTCCTCAGTGGAATCAGAGGCTGTTACACATTATTCACTCTTTTTAAAGGGCCACAGAAATTCTACTTACAGTTCATACTTTTAATGAGCTCCATTTCATGATTTAATAATTGATGATACAGAACTACCGACTGTTCAATCTGAAGGAGCTGCAATGTTTTTATACATTTAATATGTGTATAAATTAAGATAGAACCTATTATATTTTTTTCACATTATAGATGATTAGAATTTTTCTTGATTTCCTGTAAAAACCTAACAACCAAGAATGGAAAGAAATGTGCATAATAAAAAGACTCCACGTTCATGCCAAGGACATGTGTGTGTGTGTCAGGCTGCAGAGGCTCATACACACTGAGAACTATCCGCCATCCAGCTGGGTGAAGATAAGCCGGGCGTGTGTGTGAGGTTAGCACTGGGCCCTGTGAGAGTTTCTACTTTGGGCTTTGGGAGGTTGACATTGGGCAGAGTGCTGGATGTACTCCTGTGGAGAGAAGCATAATGACACAAGACAACAAAAGGAGATACTACGTCAAAGATGATTCACATGAAAAATAACTGAAGATACACCTCAATGAAAAAAATGTATTGCGGGTTCAATTTAAATGCTCACATCTTCTGTACCTACTAACTTTATGTCAGTGGTCTGTAAGATGTTAAATAAGTATACACATTAATATGGGCAATTACATGTACATATGTGCCCCACATTGTCATGCAAATGTGCAGGGTAAGATTACTTTTCAACTGCTCATTTGAAGCAGTTTGCTCTCATGGTGACTTTGCACTTTTTGGCTGGAGAAAGTGAAAACATTATTTTGTGAGACAATGCCTTAGGTAGTGTGGATTGACACCAGAGAAGCTGAGATGATACTTTCATCTCTGTGGTGCAACCAAACATCGACACAGCTTAGGTATCAAACTAAATCATTTCAAGGTATTTTTAATTTTGCAACCTAATTTAGGAGATTATAACCTGTAGCTGGTGCACATGTGTTCTGTTTGCATCCTTTAACCATGAGACCATCCCAATTCTAGCTGCATTACATATACATTATCTTATTTCATCAGAATGTACAATTTTACTAGCCCAGGTTCTTTCAACTCTTAAAACTATAGAAGAAAAAATCATTATAAATCACTGTGAGTTGTTTAAAAGAGCTTGCTGTTCAGTCCTCTGCCACCTCTTCCCACATTCTAGATTGTCATTAAAAAATACTTTAATTTGACAACAACGTTTTTAATGAACAAGGTACAAGGTACGATAAAGTATCGATAAAAATGGTTTTACAATGTCTAAAGTTACTGATAAGTCACATGTTTCCTGCTTGGGGCGCAGAAATATTTGCCCATTGACTCTCGTTATAAGTGGTGCCTGCGCAGTCCGCACCTCTTAAATGCAACAGATAGGAGCAGCTCGGGGCGCACACAAGCTGCGCCCAAAGCAGCTGTTGACACCGCCAACAACTAGGGGGCAGCAGGAGCCCAGAGTGAGTGATTGGCGTTTGAATGAGAGAGAGTTAGACGGAGACGGAGTGTAAACAAAACTAGATAGCGAATATGGAGAAGGAAAATGATGTTAAATCACGTAAAGAAACTTTGAGAGGAGGACACTGGAGGGAAAGCTGAGAGTAACAGAGCTCGGACCTGATCAGCCTGACATCGGCAGGAGTTAAGGACAGTGGAAGGCAGTATACATGCTCTTTTTCAAGGAGCTGGTTTAGCAAGAAGGCTGGGCTAACTACCTGTAGCAACACCAGTGCTATATTTAGCTTCCCTTTTCAAACGTCAGGATCAGACCAGTCTATGGACCAGACCCAGCATGGATCCAGACAGATGTGAGTGACTTAAAGCACATATCAGAAAAAACTAAAAGGCATGAACAAACTAGAGTCCACATGGATGATGCTATGCGACTAGCCATGTTTAGGAAAGTAAACACAGCTGTCCAATGAGGGCTACAGGATAGGGATCTGTAAGCATAATAAGGAAGTTGACAAAAACAGGCAACTGCGACAGGGGGCAACGGTGACAGCTTTGACCATCATGCAGACTCGGGGACTGATGGCGGCTGCTCACCTCGTGGTACCGCTGGGGTTACTTACTCGCCTGCAGAGGTGGTTTGCCGGCCTTCGTTTAGATCCCAAGAGGCACAAACGACGTATGGTGACCAACCCCCTTCCCCCCCCCCTCAGTGGAGGGCAACCTCCGATGCTGGGGACCTCCTACGTCACAGGGTTCAAGATGCATCCGTGACAGGATGGGGGGGGACTTGCCTAGAGAGAGCTATAGGTGGTGGCTGGCCTCTGACAGAGACCCGGCACATTAACCTTCTAGAGCTACGGGCAGTAGTACTGCTCCTACAGCACTGCAAACCCTTACTACAGGGCAAACATGTGCTGGTGAGGAGCAACAAATGCACCACAGTGGCTTACATCAACAGGCAGGTCGGGGTCAGCTCCGCCGCCTTGTTTAGCGCAGCGGAGAACCTGTGGTTGTGGGCCTCAGAGAATGTTTTTATCTCTGAAGGCCCTCCACATTCCGGGACTGGAGAACAGGGCGGCCGGCCTCATGGAGAGGGTGAGGCGAGAACGTCTGTCAGTCATCCTAGTGGCCCCAGGTTGCTGCTTGGCGCTGTGGTACGCAGAGGTGACTCTGGGACAACCTCTCCAGGCTTGGCTCCTGAGAGGGACAGGCTGAGACAGGGGGGATTGTCTGACAAAGTTATTCAGACTATCCAGGCAGCAGGAGCAGGATCCACCACAGCCTGTTACAGGCCAAAGTGGTTGGGATTCCAGCGATGGTGTCTAGAGCTCCTGTCTTGTACGTTGGGCTCTATTCTGTCCTACTTACAGTTACTGGTGGACAGGGGGCTTGCTCATTCCACAGTTAAAGTGTATGCAGCAGTCATTTCGTCCTGCCATGAGGGATTTGGCGGCAGGTCAGCCTTCAGTCAGCCGCTTATGTTGCGGTTTTTGCAGGGGGTCAGCAGGCAGCGCCCAGTAGTGCATGCCTCTGCCCCGCAATGGGACCTGCCGTTGGTGCTCGAGGCTCTGGTAACAGAACCATTTGAGCCTCTGGAGCTCTCCTCCCTGAAAGCACTGTTATGGAAGACCGCGTTGCTACTTACCTTGACTTCAACCAAGAGAGTGTCCGAGCTGACCGCTCTGTCGGTGCACCCAAGTTGCCTGTTGATCCAGGGTGACCGTAGCGGGGCGACACTCAGACCGAACCCCTCCTTTGTTCCCAAGAACTTAAGGAGTTCGTTCAGGTCAAGGGCTATTCAGTTAGGTGGCTTTAATCTTCCACCCCACATTGGGGCCAGGGAGGCTAAACTGCACCTCCTCTGCCCGGTGCATGCGCTGGCATGTTATGTGGAGCGCACGGCTGCCTTTAGGCGCACTGAACAGATGTTTGTGTGCTTCAGGGGGGGTGTGGCCGGTAAAGCTCTGTCCAAGAAACGCCTGGCAGGCTGGCTCTGCGAGTGCATTGTACATGCCTACGGTCAGGCGGGGAGAGCCTTCCCCACGGGGGTCCGTGCACACTCTACATGAGCTATGGCTGTGTCAACAGCCTTATTTTAACGGCGTGAGTGTGGAGGACATATGCATGGTCCACGCCAGGCCCCTTCATAAGGTTTTATCTCTTGGACATGTCTGGCTCCTTCTCATCGTCTGTGCTTGCTGGGGCAACACAGGACTGGATACAGTATGTATCTGACCCTACAGACAGGGGGAGAGCCTTCCTCACTATTTTTCCCATGCACACCCTTCGCGAGGTAAGCGTGTCTGGGTGTGCTCTATCAGCCAAGTAAACTGCGGCCCCGGCTCCTCCGCGGTCATAACCGAGGGAGGAAAGGTTGCGGTGCAGTGGCTGCTAACCAGAAAGCCGGTCAGGGGCTGTGTGATGGGTTGTTGGACGACAGGGCGTGTATCCATCAGGGCTCCACCCACTGTACCCATAGAGTCCAGTAGAGGGCGGAGTCTGTGAGATATAACGATGGGTTACGTATTGTAACCCTAGTTATATAAGCACAGGCGGAGCCCTCTACTAGGAGGACCTGTCTGTCCTATGCTGCTCGCTGAAGAGGGTGTAGGATGACGGTCGGGAGGCGAGGCCGCCTTATATACTGTGGGCCTGCGCACGCACTCAGGTAGGCCCGCCCCCGGGGGCCGGCTACGTTTATAAATATCTCAGTAGGTGAACGCTCGCATAGTGAGGTCAAGGGAAGTACCCATAGAGTCCAGTAGAGGGCTCCGCCTGTGCTTATATAACTAGGGTTACAATACGTAACCCATCGTTTTCACCCTGTGAGGGTTGACGTCAACTTTACATGGACGCTGTGGGGAAAAACGTAGTATATACACGTTCTCCTGGCGAGACCTCAAATCATCTTCGTAATATCTATGAAACTATAGATCCTACAAATCCACTGGACGTGGATTCTAAAAGTACAATATACACTTCTCGCTAGAAATCAAATCAAAAAGCATTTTAATGGCCAACTATTCTACAATTTAGGATTTTCCAGAGAGGGTTATTTGTGAATATACGACCCTCCGGAGCGTTTGCAATCAACGGGAGCATATGCCGCAAATTGTTGTTTCTTACACGACCACTAGAGGTGCTAAACTTTAAAACTTGACTATAGGTCGTAATAAGCTGCTGAACAATCGACCTATTTGGTCGTTATTTGGAGGAGGACAGGCTGGATATTATTTACAATTTCAACAGGGAAATTGTTGATTGGCATTGATGATGTGTTTTGGATATTTCCTCACTGTTAATTAGCTTTTTACATTTATTTACAGCACACTGGAAAGAAGACTAAACTAAAGATTAAACGGCCATATATTGTGCAAAATACAAATCTGCCGCTGTCATATCAGCCATCTGACAGTTATTAACCTGCTCACATAATAACTGATAATAACTCTCTTTTGACATATCAATGTTTGTGTTAACAATGTGTTTTAAAAATCTAAATTGTACAGAACACATCCTCACTGCGGGTGAAGAAGATAGCTAACAGTATAGTGAATGAAGGCATCCTTACTTGACAGGTTCCCAGGATTCTCTTTCAAAGCCTCTGTAAATGGACTGAGCAATGGAGGACTCCATCAGGTCCACATAGCGCACCACCAGGGGGGCATACAGGTCCTGCAGGTGCTTGTGGAACTTTCCATTGCACAGGTTATCTGGGGGAGGGTGAAAAAACAACATCAAAGAGACTTAGCTAACCTAAGCACATGAGAAGCCCCTCACTGCAGTGCGTACTATGTTTACTATGGATGTCTTCCTCTTTCTTGTCTTTATTAGCTCAAAACTCATTTGAACTACTTTCCTAGCATGTTACTGTCCCCTGTAGATCAGTGATATCAACGAGTAAAACCATTGGCTGGAAAACGAATATGGTCATGTGCGTCCATGGTGAAGAGACACAAAAACAAGTCTCCATAATCTCATGACTGAGCAGACTCGTCTCTGATTTAATCTCTACAACTCTCAGCAGGTGCAGCACTGCAGTTCTTGTTTCATTCCTGCTTCATGAGTGTAGATGCGACCCAAAGGCGCTTTTTACACTTGTTGTGTTCATGTTGGGTTACAAGATAAATCAGAAGGTCAGCCAGATAAATAATAGATTTCCCTGTCCTAGACGATGATGATAAACAATGACAGGGGAGGAAGGTGTTTCTGTTAACACTGGCTCTTCATTAGCTGCTATCTAAGCATATTCCGTTTTCAATCTTCAGAGACAAAAGGTGGGAATCCCTGCCTTTTGTAAATCCAATCCAACACACACAATTCTGTGCCGGCTCCCAACTGGTAAAAAGGCAACACTGACAAAGACCACAGGAGATAAAATGGAGGCCAGTGTGTGCTAATGTGATGCCTCACGGCTCCATGCAGCGTGTCTGCTTTTCCTCTCCCTCTTTGTTTTTCTCTCCCCCTCTGAGCATGTATGTGTTTGTGTTTGTTGGCATTGGAGTCAAGGTCGATGATACACAGTAGGTGCGATGTTTGTTGTGTTCCCTGATTACCACTCTCCCAATTAGCCACTTGAGCGGCTGCTGTCCACTTGGATGTGTTGTGTCCAGGAGTGTGTTCGCAGGGCTCGCCGTGGCCCACTACCCCTGCTTTAGACCTCATTAACTCCTCGAATGGCAGCGCGACTTTGGCGCCTGCCTAGTGCTCAGGCTAAGGCTATTTACTGCTCCATAAGTGCACCGCTGTGGGGCAACAGAGCAGATGACCTTCTGTGGAAAAGATGTCCCTGTGAGGATGTGCGTTACTAAAGTGTGTGCTTTTCACACTGTGAGGACTCTGCTGGTTTAATGTTGCTATTGAAGACAGACCCTCCGATTTTGCTTCCAAATAACACAGTGGTCTGATTCAGAAAAACAAACCTGGCACCCTGGCATGATCATTTGCAGAGATCCTGCTTTTATTGAACTTTTAATTAAAGTTAGTAGTTCATCATGGGAAGGATGGCAGGATCGAGTGGTTTTGATGACAATTCAATCTTAACCTCTGTTGTTGTTTTTTGTTTTTGTAATTTGGCTTCAAAATACCCAAACATGATTGAAGTGGAATAGAAACCTGGAATACCTACGTATGTAGTACCTACACTATATGTTATTTATTCTATTAACTCTGCCAATAATCTGTAATTATTGTTGTGTTTATATATTATTTAGCATGTAAAGTGTCTTTGAGCACCTGAAACGTATGGAGAGCCTTCAGTACAATGTGCAGTGTTACATTCTGTGGTGATAGTGTCTGTAGCTGCAAACTTCTATTATAAAACTGGAATCAACCAGAAACAGTGTTTTCCCTATTATTGTCTCCATGTGCAGAGACAAGCTGAATACATCCTCCAACCAGCATTGTTAGTGTTTCTGACCCGTTCCTCTCTGTCTGTGCCATAGAGCTCCATTGTTGCCCAAAAACTATAAAACAATGAGCCCAACAGCTGCAATGCTTACCATGTTCCTTTATCACTTTGAACACCACTGTAGTTTATTCTGACTCAATCCCACATACACCGTCCTGCTGACACAAATACTCCCTAATGTGATTAACCCGCTCCTGAACAATGCACTCTTTCTTCTTGTTTAAGTAATGTTTGCTCAAACGATGTGACAAGCTGTTTCAGGGAAATCAGAGAGCCTTTTCAGAAGACTCATAACTTCAGTAGAAACCCACGGGCTTGTGCCTGAGGGCCAGAACTTGGGAACTTATTTAGTTTTTGTCATCGGAACTGTTGACATACTTCTGCCTTAAAATTATACAGGGGTTATTAAAGAAGAAGGATGAAAGGTGAAAGATCAATGTTGATTAAGATATGAATAATAAATGTTGGAATTTTTAAAAATGTTGTTCAGTGAAAAACCAGAGAGAAAGATATTTCCAAGATTTTGGTTTTATTTTTAAAAAACAATTATAGCCAGTGCCCTAGAAGGTATGTCCCTCTGTTGACTGCTGGCTGGTGTAGCTATGTCCACTGCAATGCACTTCAATGGCCATTTCCACACAATTGACAATATGTAGCAAATGAGAAGGTGGCCAATTTGAAGACACTAACAAGTGAGCATAACAAGCTATTTGCAGTCATCTGTGTTCAGTTAAATGAGTGGACCACGCTCTGTCCTCTCCTTGACTCCCGACTGACGAGCTGAAAGGAGGAAGCATTCCCTCGGGACAATTAGCGCCCCGCAGATTGAGTCTGCATTGTGAACCCTGAAGTGTTTCCTTTACAGGACCACGGACAGCTCCACACTCTCCTGCAGGAAAGTGCATGCAGTTCATTAGAGAGATGGCTGGCCTGCAGCAACCAGCATCAAGACCTGACTATTATCTTCAACCACACACACACACACACACACACACACACACACACACACAC
>CALSBW010025406.1:0-18869 GCA_943590975.1 Lindbergichthys nudifrons | reverse complement strand
ACACACACACACACACACACACACACACACACACACACAGAGTTCAGTATGTAAACTGCTCCAGGACAAAAGTAGACATCTCACGTTGACAGCAATGATTTCAGAGACATGTGAGAGATGTTTAAGAGAGTGGAGTGCTCAGGCAACAGCGGCTGTAGACCTTCATTAGAAACTCTGGATTGTTGTAGTTTAAAAAAAGAACTGGGTGCTGAAACCCTCACACAAACTCTCTCTCTAATAAGGAAGTCCTTTGGAAATGTCCTACTAAAATTGGTAGTAGGGATGGTGGAGTTAGTGAAACACTTCACGTAACAATGTTTAGGGTTCAAAGGTTGGACATATAGAAGAGACAAGCTTTACCATAAAGAGCTGCTAACAGGAAGTCAGTGCGTTCCACTCTGATCCCGGTTTGCTCACAGAATGAATCCAAGTGGATACTGACACTCTTACAAACATCTATAGAGTATATTGACTCTCTGCAGACTAGGAGTCAAGCAACTACCTGAGGAATATAGGACAAGAGGGATTTGAACTGATGAGCATTTCTTTTCTCATTTAAACTTATTTTCCGTAGCTCATACAACATTCTGGGTCATTTTGATGGTTCTGTATTTAATAACTTTGAGCTTAAGGCAATCTTAAAGTGCCCCAGAAATATTGACTTAATTCATATCGTGATAGACAATTAGGTAAGAAAATATGTTTATGCTGTATTACGACATTCACAATTTATTACAACCTGAAAAGGGCCATATAATCTTTAAAGGTCCCATGTCATGGCCATTTCTACTGATCATAATTCCATTGTTGAGGTCTACTAGAATAGATTTACATTGTTCAATGTTCCAAACTCACATTGGTTTCTCATACAGCATCTCTGTATAGTATGTGTATTCACTCTCTGTCCTACACGGCTTGTTGAGCCCACTGTGCTCTGATTGGTCAGCTCGCCCACTCTGTTCTGATGAGTCCACCACCGTTACAGCGGAACATCAGTGATTATGTGTTACAATGGCGTTTGTTAGCAACCAGAAAATGACACCAGTAAGGACAAACAGATGAGAATGCTGCGTGGGGTCTGGGTGCCGTGTTGGGGGGACGCTGCGGGGCTCGCTGCTGCGCCCTTTGAGGCTCGAGGAGTGGACAGTGTGAGCTGGATTACTGGTGTCGTTTCCTGGTTGCTGCGTGGGGTGTGCGAGACAGCGAGACATCGCGGAACTCAGCCTGAACTCAGCCTGAACTCAGCCTGAGCACACACACTAACTCACAGCCAGGCTGTTCGCCACACAGTTCGCCACACACTCACAGCCTGAGAAAAGATAAGGCTGAGTGAGTGTGTGTGTGTGTGTGTGAGGAGCTCCGCGGATTGGACCTTTACGTCACTATGACCGTTACGTCACTATGACCGTTACGTCACTATGACCAGGAAGAAACAATGGAAAAGAGAAATCTCCAACAAGGCGTTCTGGCGCAGCATCGACAGGTCTTCTCTGTGTTAGAGTTTTACTCTCTACAGGGTGTACTTTGAGGGTTTGTGACTCTGCAGACCGTTTACATGCAGACAAAGCTACATAACACACAAGGGGACGGGTAAGAACCAGAAAAGCATGACATGGGACCTTTAAAATTCTATAATGGTAAATATTTATTGTATGGCTGTTCTTGTTCATAGTAAATATATTATTATTTACTGTAATTATTTAATTAGTTAAAGTAATTCTTTATGCTTTTATTTTGAAGGCGGTTTCGGGCACTGTGTGATTTGGAAACCTCATGATTATTATATATTGGAGATGGGGGGTGGGGGGATTGGTGCCCCAGAACGAGCATATGGTATTGTACCAGGCTAAGCTACAGGAAAAGCCACAGGTGAAATCATTGTGCTGTATGATATTGGAAAATCGCAAATAACAGCACAAAGCAACTTTCTTGCCTGGACATCGGATCATTTCCGCCCTGCGTAAGATTTTCTTACTGCCCCAGCGACAGTTTTATTAAGAGTTACGTTTCAGTGATATTTCTTTATCTCGCCGCAACAGTGAATAATCGGACTTTCCATTCCATTACCCTTCATCCCTGTCCCTAGTGTCTGATCACTGCTTCACTGATCCACCTCTAGAGGACCCACATCCACTGCTCAGCACGTTCAGCTACTTCAGGCCAAATGCTGACTGTTAAATGTGTTTTTGTAATGCTCTCACTCACAGTCCATTCTCAGGAAGTCGTTGAGCAGCTGGAAGAGGGGGAAGCTGTCCCAGCTGTCGGGCGGCTGAACCTCAAGAGCTGCGTCCATGTCGGCCGAGTACAGACACAGGAAGGTCTCTGCATGCTCCACCATCAGGTCCGACCACCAGGCGAAGGCCTTCAGGAGGAGAGAGGAACAGACACAGAGGAAAGGGAGACACAATACAGGGGGTGGGAAAAAATCAAAAAGTTGAGAGTGAAAGAAAGGAGACAAGTTTTACAAAGAGAGATGTAAGTGATCCCCAGGGGCACGTCTTCAGGACTTTAGAGTTAACAATGAATCTTTTTATCAAAAAAGCTGATCACGTAATGTAACTCCACTGATCTAAGACAAGTCAAGGTAAGGACCTTTATTGATCCCCGTGGTGAAATGCAAGTGTTAAAGCAGCAACAGAATAAGAGTGAATTACACTGAGTTCACACAAAGATAATGAATGCAAAATGAAATGATATAAGTATCGTTAGAAACAAGATATCACAACAACAGGGTCAAATCATTTGAATGAACATATACATATTTGAGTTTGGATTGTTAAATAAATGGACTGTACTTATACCCAGAGAGCAGTGTACCTTGCTCTACGACCTAACACTCTCACACACCGTTGGCCATCGGGAGCAACTTAGGATATATCGTCCAAGGATACATCAACATGTTGAATGCACAGGCTTGGAATCGAACACACAACCTTCTAGTTGAAAGATGAGCACACTCCCTCGCAGCCACAGTCTCCCTTTATTTACATGTATGTGTGCAGATGTGAGTAAAGGTCAAAGTCAATTGTACAATCTGTGATCTTTTGCAAACGTTCCTGTCTCTCTCTCTCTCTCACTTTTCATAATATGAAATCAAGTTGTTGCCACTGCATGATCTCCGGGGAAACATTCTTCACAACTGAAAGCGGTAAAAACGTTGCTTGGGCACGGAGAATAACCTGCTTTCTGTCGGCCCTCAGAGGAGCGCAGCAGCTCCTCGACAGGCTTGGCAGGGAGCTCCTTAAACACTCACCGAGCTCCTCCAGCCAGCGAGCTGCGTCACGCTCATATCTCCCTGCAGCACAGACGCAGTGGAGGGACTGCTAGGGACAGCCTCTCTCATGCAGAAACACTCGCTCTCCTCCATGCACCCCCACGCTTGCCAGGCCTCTTAAGAGGGACCCTTGAGGTACCATGGTGTTTGCTCATTCACATCAAGCTGTCAACACTGTCATGTGAATGAACCCATGGGCTTAGTTGCTGGTGGTAGTGGAAGGGGTCGGGGGGGGGGCATGCACTTGCCATGAGATCTCATAGCAGAAGTATGTGTGAGATAGGTGCGTCTAGTCTGCGCCACTCAGGTAATCATCTTTAATACATTAGAAAAAGAAGAAGTAAAAGTAAAAGGATGCATCAGGATGTTTCAAAAAGCTGCTCTTGTTAACTTTGATATATATATGTATATATATTTATGATATAAAAGATGTGTCTGCAAACATGGGAGCCTTTTATTGGATGTCTGCATCAAGGAACAGTGAAATCTTGCAAATACCAATGGGAGCGGTTAAGTGGATTTGTTCACAGGTAATCTGTCTCATGCACAACTGTCAGGATATCGTGACACTATAATCTACTTTGAGTAGATATGTCAAAAATGTGTTTTTAAGATGAAACTGCCTCACCATTTAATTCTTTAAATCATGTCTGGGAAAGAACTCTCCTCTAAACACTTTCCTGTCGGTCCACACTCGTTCTCTGCAGTAGACAAAGATTAAGAATTGAACTTGTTTCCTCTGTCGCGTCTCTATTTATCTACCCAAACCAAGATGGAAACCAAACATGATCACACATTAACCTGGTGGGCCTTCATCCATGTAGTTAGCACCAGCCAAACCCAGCTGCTGCAGAACCACGTGAAACACAATTGCGGGTAATTGAGATACATGTGTGTCTGAATCCTGTGCAGCAGCATTGCACATTGCTCACACACACATACTGGCTTGTGTTCATATTTCACAGAGCAAGCAACAGTGTCTTTGAGCTCTTGCATTGATATTGATAACGTTTGTATTTATTTAAGTTAATGAAAGAAGAAAAAAAAGGGCTTACGCAATCTTCATATGTTCTTTAAAGGTCTCTATGTTTTTAGTGTCTCAGATAACTCTGATAATTCACTAAATCAAATGTGGATGCTCAGTCAAACAATGACACTCATGCTGCTGCCTTACCTTTCATCTCAAGTCAAAACAAATGATGTTACATTTCTGGCAGTGAAATATTAGCAGAAACAAGACAAATCCAAACGTTCGTCCATCACATGCAAGAAGCAGAGACTCAAAGGCTGAACTTGAATCTGCTGCTGCAACATTTATGATCATTTGGACTGTTTTCTATATTGTATTCCCATGTCATGCATGTGTGTGGGTGTTCAGTCAGCCTTAGCCTGAAAGATACTGAGTTAAGACTGTGTAAGCCTGAAGAAGATCCTTTTCTCCGTACGCTCTTAAAAACCTTTAGCAGTCTGAACATTTATGATCTCTTATGTGTTTCCATAAATACACCTATTCTGCAAACCTTTCCAAGTCCTGTCCTTGTTTAGGCAGCTTTTAGATACCATTGTGTTTGGAGACGCCCCTTTTGAAACTCTGTACAGCAGGAATACTGGCTTATAGTGGCACGTCAAGAGTTTTCGAGATTTAGGAACATAACCTTCAAAGTTGAGAATTGTTAATCATCCTGCGTCAGATTTACTTGACAAAGTAATCAGTATAAAAGTATTGAAGTTCAAATGGATGATTACATGAGAGGCACACAATAGAGCTAGTTAATAGGATGAGCAATAACCAGCTTTAGAGCTACAAAAGAAAAACATATACATCTAATTGAATTGCAATAGACCCGGGTCCCTAGTGTGCTTTCATTGTGTATTCGTACAAAAAGAGAAATGCAACTGATAGCAGAAATGTTCAGGTAGGAGTCTAATGCTGGTTCCCCCATGTGCTCACATCATTAGAACATCATGGAAATGCAAGGGGATTGATCATGTTATCTCTGATCACACAAAGCATGCCTCACATTTCCTCCATTGTGTGTGCTGGTGGAACCAATGGAGAGGAATGGGTTTCTTTAAGGAAGGAAAGGTGACAACACCTTCCCCAAGCGTACTTACTGGACTTGGTAGAATAAATGACACATGTCTAAACATAAGAAAACATGTTAGCATGTTCAGGGGAAATGTTGGGTAAAGCTACAGAGGTGTAATGTTTGAGACAAAAAGTCAGAATCAAAAGTCACAGCTCTGCACTTTGTTTCCGCAAAGCGTAGCTTAATGAGTTCAACAAATAAAATACTTGTTTAAGTGCTTGTCCATTTTCTTTAGCATCAATGGCAAACGTGTTGCTAGCTTAGAAGCTAACAAGCATTGTCACAAGCACTTGATTAGAAGTGACCACAAGCCAAAAGAGATTATGGGTCAATGTTGAGAAAGGAAACTTGAATGATCCTCTACAACATTAGCGGATCATTAGCTGCATGCACAGGGGGCCAGGTAGGGTATAGGTAGGGTAGGGGGTGGGGCATAAGGCACCAAGATGATCACATACCTCTTTTCCCTGATCAATCATTTCCCCGCAAACCAAACAAATCAGTGAAATACAAAGCAGAGGAAATAAGTCAATTTTAAAGGACAAAGTGACACAAAAAGCATGTTTTATAGTGAGGTAAAAACACATTCAGAGTTTGTGTAATCAGTGGCTGAGATGGCTGGTGGGGACACGTCACCTCTCATTGCTTTTAGTTAGCCCCACATCTTCAGTCCCACCACTGCTCTGCACAGCCACTGCTCTTTTGGTGTGTGTGTGTGTGTGTGTGTGTGTGTGTGTGTGTGTGTGTGTGTGTGTGTGTGTGTGTGTGTGTGTGTGCACTGACCTCAGCATGGTGTTCCTCGTTCTGCTGCAGCACCTCGATCACCAGCTCGGACAGGCGGATATTGTCCTCCAGTTTTTTAGCAGGTGTGACTAACCGCCCTACATTCTCTGGAGCACAAAGGTCAAAGGTCAGTGGAGGCAGTCTCCGAGTCTGTATCTACTATGTTTTCTTTCTCTTGCTTGTACTGTATGCATTCAACCAGTGTGCAAACACATCCCTCAAACACTAAAGAGTGTCTCGGGTCATTCACTATTTGCTTTAAAGAGGCACTCAGCATGCATGTTCTGCTGCCTACTGCAGACACTGGAAGATTCAGTCACTCACTAGTGTTGGTTATAGCTTCTACAGTGATCCTTAGCACAGTCTGCAGCCTTAGACTCAATCACTGGGACGATCTAGTGTTCATATTGTAAATACAAGCATGACATATCAGATAATTATAATTAGGGCTGGGTATCAGACCTCAGTATACCTCTGTCAGATCATTCAAGTCAAATAATGGCTAAATGCAATAGAAATGAACATAAATGGTGTTAATAGTACCATTCATTTTCTTAAGGGGAAGTTCATTGTCTACATTAAAGTATGTCTACCTAGCCCTAGTTATAATGCAATCCCATTGGAACATAGTGTTGAAGCATTTTGCTATCAACACTATCTCCATGAGTGCTGAAAGCCCTGCTGGGTGTCTGGAAGTAGTGCTGGCCTGTGTAGTGACCCATCTCTGTCACTGACAGAACACTGATGATGTCATCGAGATGACGGATGCAAACAGCATGTACATTGAACAGTCATCATGCAGGAATGTGGTGGTTATGTTGTGCTTATCCACAGAGTAAACAGCTTTATAATGTATTTGGTGGGGAAGTTGCATGTACTTGCTATAAGAGTAAGTATAGGCCTATTGTCATTCTGACTTCCATATACCCTTCAGTATGTTCGATTTCTTCTTTGTTAGTCAATTTGTAGGATTACGATTGAAGGTGAGTTTCCTATTTTAGAAAAAGTATATGATTTGATGTTGCAGTGTTTCTTTCGGCCATGAAACTCATGTTGAGCTCAAAACAACAACTTAATACATGACGACAAATGACCTTAACTGGGGCCCAGAGAGCAATGTGGTGAGAAACCAATCAGCAAGATTCAATTCTGTTTGGTGTTACCAGTGGCCGGGTCATGTAAGAGGTATGCTAAGTAAAATATGGTGGATAAATTCAGAAGTTTTAATGAATTAATTTCTTAGTTTTAAACATAGTGAGGACAGTTTGATGGGTCAGATGTTAGAAAACTAGACATGCACTAAAACCCCCAAAGTATGTGTGCTTTTTGCTGTGTCACTCTATGTCAGCACTGTCGTCCTGCTGGATAAGAACACATGTGCACAGTGTCTTACGCAGGTTGAATTGGCCCACAGAGTTCATGAGTGTTTCAGTCCAGCTGCTAGCTCTTGTGGCTCAGTGGTGTTGTGGACAGCACAGCAGGAGGATGGAGGATCGCCTGCTGGAGCTTAAGTCATGCTAACATGCCTGAAAGCTTCTAATGAATACGACTTCTGTCCTGGTACATAAGGGGGGATTGTTAGGATCTAGCAATGTCTGTCAACTCAGAGCTATTATGTCAGAGCTTGGAAGTGCAGAGGTGGAAACAAAGAAGTACTCCATAGAAAACAATGATTGTTTTTCTATATTTAACATTTTTCTATGGACTCTTACTTTGTAAGATCTAACCAGGACAGTAAGTGGAGAGCTTAATTATGTCATCCTGAAACAGGACTGCTGATAGTGATCATCATTAAACACTTCATTAGGATATTTGACATTTTATGACAAATATTTCTGACATGTTGGAAGTTTGCAGGTCTTTTCACTCACAACGTTCCTGAAACCTGAAGTGTCTGTGTTTGCAGAGCAAAGTACAGGTATCAGGAAGGTGGTGACAGGGTCTATGGGGAAATGGTTTAAGGTAGACTGAGGAGGAATGAGCGAACAGCAGAAGTTAGACATACAGTACGTCACCTGGAACCTTCATCTTTCTGACATTTCTCCACTAAATAAGAGTATTTGTATTTAGAGAGAATGGAGAGGAGGTAGAGAGAGGTGGGAAAGTGATAGAGGGTGAGAGAGAAGATATTTTTCAAAACAAGTGGTATTTAGTCGGATATTAAATGTTTCGTCTTTACTTGATTGATGTAAAGAAGTTAGCAAACAGCACACAGCATTAAAACCTGTCAAAATTCTTGTCCAACCTGATTCCAAAGTCATTTCCCTTGAAGGATTGAAATGAATTAAGGTGACATTTTAATAAGTGCAGGATATGGGTGTCCTGTTTGAATGTACCGTGGTCTTACACACTTAAAGGATTCACACACAAGCAAAGTAAAAATGCATTCAAGTCGCAGACAGAAAAAGAAAAGGTGTTTTGTGCAGGACAGAAAAGAAAAGAAGCTCACAGAGAAATTAGAATGCGTTTTGAGTGGCTGGGCAACAAACTACATGTAACTGTAGACTTTACAGATGCAAACAATAGATAGACACAAACCAAAGGACGGCAGGAGCGTCAAGAGTGTGGGGTCACTTGTTGTTGGCGTGCATACTGTTGTTGAGAGACATATAGGGTGCAGAGGAGGGGGGGGGGGGCTTGGGAATGAGGAAAGTACTCACGAATGGTTAAATCCATCACTTGAGACGCCAAGCAGAAGACAGGATGCTCATACATCTCTCTTTTTTTCCCTACAGAGAAAGAGGGAGGATACCGAGGCATGCGAGAGCCGGGGTCAGAGAGGCGGGGTCAGAGGGACGGGGTCAGAGAGGTGGGGTCAGAGAGGCGGGGTCAGAGGGGCGGGACAGAGGGCTTACCCAGGAGTCGAACTTGCTTTCTTTTGTTCTACACATGTCGTGCCATTAAAGTACATTTTTATTTAGCTAATTGAAATGTAATATCTCAAAGGTGTTATAAGTATCCTTTTGAGATTTGTAATTATTATTACCAAAGACTCTGGTTTCCTCTAGGTCTACTATATTCTGTTCTTCTGATGTTAATACTTGTCAGCTAAATGATTCACCTCTTTATGTGTGCCACTTGCTTTTAGGTGAATCACTTCCTGATCCCTATCAATTCATTTCAGCTTTCTTATATTTCTGGATTATTTCAGTAAACAGTAAACATTTAAAATATATTAAAACAAATGCATCACAACAAAAGCAACCTGATTTGCATTTTGATAAAAAAAAACGAAATAAACATGGTTGTTATTTTGTAAATGTAAATACACAAGCTAAGTTTGAACTTTAAACAACCCAGTATTGCTTAAATGGCATGTAGAAACTGATTATACTGGGTATATGTTTTGTAACCAAAATAACAATGTTTCAGAAGGAGTTGCATAAGCTTGCAGTAATTCATGTATCAATGAAAATGCTACATAAAGCACCTTTGAGATCTGTCTCACATCTGAGTTTGATGACACTGGCTGACCCATGTTCATGATTTCCGTTGACATGCCAAAGTCAGAATATCAATGAATAAGTGTAGGCTCAGAGATGACAGACTGCTGTTAGCTGGACTGGAGATACTTCTATCGTTTCTTCCGACCCAGTTGAGATTCAACCACGCACGTATCTGCATTAACGTACTGTAGCTCTGCGGGACTGCGTCCTGGATGTTTCAGGAGAACGTTCCGTCCCTTTCTATATGCAGTCTGTGGTGCCGTCCCTATGTTGAAAACGTTGAAGTTGTCACGACTACTCTAGCTTGGGAAAAATAATGATATGATCTGTTTATTCGACCACAAAGAATTAGCTCACTACCCCTCCCCATGGCCCCTCCCCCCCACTCCCTGCTGCTTAGAGACAGCTTCACTGGGGGGTGAGCAGACTGCAGCTCCGTAGTCCCACTTTTGGGAGTTGCCGTAACATCTCGTACTGAATTGAGTGCAAGAGCAAGACATGCTTAAATTGGTTACAGTGATCTGCGGGAAAAAGGAATACTTGATATACTCTGACAGTGTTGAAAAGTAACTAAGTAGCTTATACTCAAATACTTAACTTAGGCCTATGTTCAACACATGACAATAAAAAAGAAACAACCTTTTAGGCTTCATATTGTTTGCTAAATTATTATTCCTAAATCAATAGTGAATTAATATTAAACGATTGATTAACATTTACTCAGGTCTTCATAACTGTGATGTTATGTTATGTTTAATGTTTCATATTAAAAAGCAGTTTATCAATCTACTTTGGAAAAGCTGCTCTATGAAGCGCCTGTGGCTGTCAAATTCATATTTGTGGGATGAAAACTCAAAGGCTGACGCTCTGAGGCTGCATCGATGCTTTAGTCATGGGGAAGTGTTATAGGTTTATAGGTTAAATCTCTACTGGGTTGAAAAGGATAGATGGGTTGAGGACAGTGAGCTGAGGTCAGAGGCCCCTTTTCCACCAAACCGGTTCCAGGGCCGGTTCCGGGCTGCAGCCTGATTAAGCTCGGGTTCTTCCTGTTTCCACCGCAGCGGAGCCGGCTCTAAGCACCGTAAACCGGTTCTTAGCTGACCCCACTCGGCTGCCCGGCAAGAACCAAAGAAAATCAGCGACGTAAACGGTGATGTCATGACGCAGCACCAGTCGGGCTCTGAGCGGTGGAAACACAAGTGGTGCTACAGAGAAGAACCAGTTAAGCACCAGAAAAGCACAAGAACGGATCTTGAACCGGAACCGGTTTGGTGGAAAAGGGGCAAGAGAGAGCTAGAGGGCATAGCCCTGTTACCGTGAGACAGATACAAGGGTAATAGAAGACTGTTTTGTATCCATGGATGTTTTTTGGGGTTAAAAAATAATGAGCTGTCTAATTTGGATGAACCATTCGTTCTGTTGGGCAGAAGTCAAATCTATAAACAGTTGTTTCCTGTAGTACTATAGGGCAGGAACCACACCAGTATGAAGGGCGGGGTTTGGGGTTATGAATCACAACTGAGAAACTAGGGGTAACATTCCTTAGTGTCTTCAGGGAGGTGATGGTTTCTTTACAGACATCGTCTTAAATTGACCATTTTGAAGTTGAATTTGTTTTGAAAAACAACATTTTGGGAAATGCACTTGTTTGCTTTCTTGTACTTCTCTCAATGTGTTGCATCTGATCCTAGCCAGGCAATATGTGGACAAAACTGAAAAAGAAAACCATTGGCCTCTGTTACCTCTCCAATGGAGCTTATCTGCCCAGTCTGGGTTGTCTGTTAGTCAGAATCATTATGGAAAGACTATTGGCCTCATTTGAATGAATCTTGTCGCCTCTGTGTGTCCAGTAGAGAGGTCCTGGACCTGTTTAGCCTAGCTTAGCATTAAGACTACAAGCAGTAAGAAAAAAAGCTCTCAAAATACTTCTGAGCTATCATATTTGTAATATTTGTTAAGGTTTAAGTTTAAGGAGAGTAAGCCTTCTAGATGTTTCGCTCTTAGCTAATAGGTTGATAAAGACCTTCATAAAGATATTGCTAGGTTTGGGCTCTTTCCTGTAAACAAAGGCAGGATGGCTTTGGAATGTATCAATGATTCCAAATGACCAAGATGCAACTTGAGACAGGAGCTGTTTTCCAATTTCTACAGATCTTGTTGCCAAGCTAAACACATCCAGGACTTATGTCTGTACTGGTCACACAGGAGTGAATCTGTTGTTGACTCTGGCTAAGACAGCGAATGAGCATATTTTCCAAATGTCATTGTTCACGAACAAACATAAGTTACAAATCGGACCTAAAGTAAAGATACATTTAGCAGGTCACTCATAAGGTTGAACATCATTTGTTTCAGAGGTCTGTAAAGTACTTGTGATGCCTACTAAAGAGAACCTGGATCATGCAACAGAAAAAACCACTGAACTGCCACAAGGGACAGTCCCATCATGTCTTGTTTATTGGCTTTCCTGTTTCCAAACAGCAGCTAATGATGAGCAGCACAAGCCAATAGACAAGGTAAAAGAGGGGGAGAATGGAAATCAGAGAGCAAGGTAGAGGAGGGCAGAGGAAGGAAACAGAAGGAGCATCACTTCAGCTACCAGGCAGGGAAAGAGGAAGACAGAAGCAGGTTAGGACTCTGGAAAGGAAGCTGAGGCATGGTGGACGAAGTCAGCATAAAGATTGAATTGAATGCATTTTTACTTACTGTACATTTGTTAGTATAATTAGATAGAGATAATGCAGAATAAACACATCACTTTTGTAAAAACAGCTGTGATGCTATTCAATGCAATATGAAAGAGGATTCATTAAAAGTTTCTGCAGCTGTGAAGAAAATGTACAAGTTAAGCTTTTTATAAATGCAGAATTGAAACTCATAAACAGTTCTATACAATGTAGTTGATTTATTCTAAAGATCGCGCACATGTTTGGCAACAAGCTTTATGAACATTAATTGTAACATAAAGAAGTCCTTTCCACATCAGAAAACCAGACACAGTAAGTCACATTCATTTTTATCAGTTTTTCTGACACCTGAGGGAAAACTTTTTTTTTTTAATTGTCATGCACATTATTTCCATTAGCTGTTTGACCACAAGAGAGATGCATTGGTGCATTGCTAATTTCAACTCTTCATTCCAACAGTTGAAAGACACACCGTGACTACACAAACACCCAGGTACATTCTTCAGGTATTCTTTAGTGTTCAGAAATCCTCTCAACACTGCGTGTAGAATCTCTCACATCTGCATTCTTATGTCACGGTAAACTCTTTTAGCAACTCTAACTGACTTAGCCAAGAGCTGTTAGATTAGGAGCTGCGTCAGGACAGAACGCCCATACAGTGTTTTTGCAGTAGCAACCACACAGAGCAGCAGAGATGGAGCAGTAACTTACCTTCCAGTTTGGCGTACTCTGACAGCCTCTGGTAGTTGACTAGAGCGGCCTGCTCCAGACACCGACGTATCACCGCCTTCACATCCTCTTGTGGAACCGGGGTAACAATATCCTTCATCAGAACCTAAAAAGGAAAGCAACAGTTTTTATTTCGAGCAATCATTTTCAAATGAAAAAGAAAGTCAAATAGTAAAAGTATTTTTGACAGGGATCTGATAATGTTAAGCAAAGTAATAGCCACTTCTTGTTTCATGAAAAAAGATAACACCGCTATTGTGAAGGCGATATGTGGGTGTCCCCAGGCCTGGATTGTTGGTGTCAATGTTGGTGCAGATCGGTCAATGCTGCAAGTTAAAGCCATTTCCTGTTTCACGGTAAGGAACCCCACGCCATTGCTAAGGTGCTTTAAAAGCTCCTAAGCTTCTAATTTATCGTAGCGCAAGTCTTACTGCCAAGCTGACCTAACCTGAATTGAATTGATTCACGTCTAAATTGGTTAAATGGTGTATTGTATGGCCTCATTGTGTGAGGTTTCGACTCTTTGGAAAAATACGGCCATCCATCAGTAAAAATAACTTACCCTTTCAAGCAAGGACAGAGTTGCTTTCAGCGCCCCTTCTGGCCGACCAAATGGAAAGCAGTACCTATGGAGAGACAGATTGGACTTTCATGTGAACCCTCAGCAGAATAGATTGGCATGAGATCAGCACATGGTTGCTGAACACGGATCCTACCTGAAGTGTGTTATCTGGTTCTCCAGAAGAACCCGTAGCCTCTCTTTGATCTCCTCAAAGTGCTCCTTCTCTTCTACGGTCACTGTGCCTATACCATCAGGCCTGAAAGACATCAGCAGGTACAAGAAACACAAGGTGTTACTGGTGCCGGAGCAAACTGACATGAGAGACTTTGAGTTAATGTAAAGTGTGTGTATATTTTTGGAACTCATTGTTTCAGAAACATGTTGGTTTACACGTTATTTATACCTCTCCCAATGTTCTCAGGTTTGGGAAAACAACAGGCCAGTGTCAGACTGAAAATAGCTCCACAGCCAGGTCTCAGCACCCTGGGGTTAAGGTTAGTCCAGGACCAAGTCCTGAATTTAGTTTTTCACAGTCTTTGGCTGGATTTGAGCACTTCACTCAGTGTGCTTTCACATTAGCAGTGAAGACCAAGAATGGGCAAAGTTCATCTAATAATCTGACAATATAAACCAATAAATTGACCTGTATGAAAAAGTCAATAGACAGGTTCCACAGAAAGCAATCAAAACCAGACACAATTTAAGAGCATATTTTAACCTCAATAACAGCATTCAGGAACTGTAAGCCGTTGATCACTGAGCATGTTTCAGTTCAGAAGAATGTTGATACCACAAACAGAAATGCACAGAAGTTAACATTGTTCTTACTTTCTCCGTGTTAATTAAATAGTATGTATTATGCGCATGTAAATGGTCTGCAAAGGCTAAAATCCCTGTGTTCCCTTCAGAGGGAGTTTCTCTCCCAGACTCACCCTCGCCCCCCCATGCCTGAAACACCTCCATTGGATTCCTTTGTTTACTTCCATAACATAGTGATATCATATGGAACCCTCACGCTCCTATTGGCTAGCACTCCAACACATTGTGCTTGATAGGCTAATGCTGCGTTCACACCGGACGCGATGCGAATATTCGCTTCGCTCTAATCGCTCTTATCGCATCGCTCTAAACGCTCGAGTTTCACCGCGGCTGTCAGCTGTGTTGGCTAGGGGGCTACAACTACAACAAAATGAACATATTTTACCGTGATTTAATTGTAATACCCGTTTCAAATTGATGCCGAAGTAACAACATACTGATACCAGTTAGTAAAAATCCTGAATTAATGCTTTGACAAGTCTGCAGAGAAGACGGCAGGCGAAAAACCTTTTCAAATGTGTGTTTTCTGAATGGAGATCGGATCGATTAGGCTAAGCTAACATTGTATATGCTCCGTCCACACTCATAAATAAAGCATTGACTGTATTCACCATGACGCAGACAGTCTGTGGTTTGTACTTGTCTAGTTTCTGAACAGATAATGAGGAGCTATGAGCTCTGAGTGCTAACAGCTAACGGCTGATGTTTTGGTTTTCTGGTTCAACTTCAGTGACGGCAGGCTGAGATCCTCACCGCTGATTGGCTACTGCGAGATCGCGTCACGCGAATTTGACACTCGAGTTGAAAACATTTATTAAAGAGATTCTCGTACACACACACACACACACACACACACACACACACACACACACACACACACACACACACACACACACACACACACACGTAGAGTATTTCAAAAGTTAAACATGAACAAACCTGTGTCATGGCGAATACAGTCGCTGTTGTATCTGTGTCTGTATCATGTTGTTGTGGGTTTGGACGGAGCAGCTACAACGTTAGCTTAGCCTGATCGATCCGATCTCCATTCAGAAAAACACGCATTATAACTCTCTGGGGGTCCCTGGCCTTTTTGTATCTGTTTTCTCGCCTGGACTTTTATTGTAAAAATGCTTCTAAAACATGAACCCTGTGCTGCACAATCAAGTAATATGATGGGTTTTTTTTATTTCAAGCTCAGCAATCAGCATATGCAGGCTGCAGGGATGTGGCATGAATGTACAAATAGGTATGAGACCATATATACAACAAAAAAAAACAGATGAAAAGTGTATCACTCAGAGATTTATTGAAAACACACAGTGAAAAGAAGTCTACAAGGCTTTGGACAACAGAAAACTGTTCTGTCAAGTCTTGGTGAGCATAGAGGAGCACCAAAAATACCTAAAAGCACAAAAATCTATATGTATTTACAATATTTACAAAAAAAGTCCAGGCGTTCTTGGATCCAAAAAGTTAGTTGTGCCATGCCTCAAAGCAGTTTCTGTCAAGCACAAGGCAGAGGGCCACATCACACTGTCTACACTTCCAAGGTGTGGACACACTGGCCTGCCTTGTCTGCCTAAACTGGACACAGGTCCTTCGTCCAGCTGAAGCTCTTTTGCTTTTATCTTGGACGTCAGTGATGGGCACTGGTATGTGTCCAGCAGCAAAGTCGTCGTTCCAAAAAGGAATCAAATACATCTCTGCCAGCACCCCCTTTTATTACAGGTGACACTCCCTGTTCATTTGCATCTCAATCAAAATGTGTTGGTGTATGCGCATAGCCTACCCGCGCGCCCTAAGCATACCTCTTCACCAAGGATAATAAATACACTTTATTTTACAGTCTCAATGTCTTATCCATTTCCTTGCAGTTATTATTGTCCTTACTGTATAAAAAGTGCACATTTAGAAGACACTAATGTCTGCAGGGCTGGTCCTTAGCATTGGCGTTATAAATGTTCGCCTAGGGCGCCAGATCTGGGGGAGGCGCTGCGCTGGTAGCTCTGGGAGAAAAAAAAAAATGTTTGACCGTTGGTGCTCATCCAAATTTTTCAGCCTTGATGTAACAATATTCATAATTAAGTAAATGTAACACCCTTTTCACCCCGGTTACACGTTTCATTTGTCCTGTACGATGGGCGCTGTAACTTATGAAAGTGGGGGATGTTGGCTTATCAGGCGCCCGCAGCTCACAGCCAGCGAGCGAGCGAGGGAGAGAGAGCGCACCGGTACCGGCGCTGTTGTTATTAACATCTGGTGCTAGCTGCTCTAACGGATATAAGAAGAAGATTTTTCTACAAAAAGGGCGAAGGAGAGCTCTCCTGTCAGACTGAGAGGCTCAGTGAGGTAAAGGACTCTCTGAGTGTTTAGATAGTTCACTTTAGTCTAAATTATCTCAGTGGGTCTCAAACGGTTTGATCACAATTTATGTAAACACATCTCCAAGGCACTCTTTTATAATTATTGGGATAAACAGGTTTGAAATCATTCCAATGTATACTATAGGACAGTAAACCAAAAATATCGTTTAAAACTGGAGAGATAAAAAAATATGCATAAATAAATAAATGTTAACTAGGTAAAATAAGATATGAATGAACAACAACAATTAAATAAGTTACATTTATTTGTTATTGGCTATGGTAGGTTATTGGTTATGTTCACATACTTTATTATTAATATGTAAACTCTTTTTCATATGGGTGTTTTAGAGTTGTACCCCCTAGATCTAGTCTCTAGTAATGTGTGCTCAAAGTGCCAGCAAAAATCTCGCCTTGGGCATCAAATTGTCTAGAACCGGCCCTGAATGTCTGTGTGACATATTATTCCAATCACTTTTACGCAGTCCAAACAACAGCCTCTGAATCGTCAACAGACTTCACACAACACATCATGGGATGCATAATTAGATTTACAGTCTTTATTCAACTCCTAAACCATCTAAATCTACTTCCAACATTGATAAATGTTCATAAAACACATCCATCATTTGTTCATACACCTCTTGAAAACTCTAAAAAACATCGTTTTTCTAGAATAGATTACAAACCGCCTGAAAATGGTACAAACAAGCGGGTAAATATATGAGGAAGCTATGGCGCTAGGCTATATCGTGGAGTTGAAAGTGAAACGTAATCTCGCTCCGTTGCGGAGATATTCTTTTTCATGTGCGTCCTGTTTGAATGACAGGAGTAAACACAGCTGACAGCCGGTGAAACTCGAGCGATATTCCAACACACTCTCACTCCATAAACGTCCAGGAGCGACGCTTGGTCAGGGCAGAGCCGTATAATAGAAGAGTTACGACACCTCCGTTCACTCCAATGGACCAGTTTTTTTACAGCAATGGCGGATCGTGGAGCCGTCAATAGTTCCCCGGCAGTTAGCTTGCCGCTGACTTCCGGGGGACTATTGACTCGAGAGGCTCCACGATCTGTGGCTGGCAGCAGAGTTGCAGCGTTCGTGATGGACTTTTAAAGGTAAGAAGACGTTTAAAGATTTATATTGCGGATATTATCAGCACATCTGAGTCAAATTTATCATGTGTATTAAAGGATGTTAGTGGATTATCCCATAATCTACTGATTTAGGGAACGTTTACAGATAACAGATTAGGCTAGGATACCGGATAAAGTTAGCAACACACGTTAACCATGAACAGCCTATTCATCCGTTCTCCTAATGTTATTTCATCCAACGTTGTGGAATTAGAGAAAACGGGCTTCTAAACGTGATTTTTTTGTGGGGTGGAGGAATATAATATTAGTTAAATATAACATTGGGGCACGTGTGATTGTAATGAGTGGAGGTGGAGAAATTACGATCTCCATTTTGGAGTAGGCCTACAAGCTAGTATAATAAAGTTAACGTTACACAATAATAAGGAAGAGAGCTATTTGTGTGATACATCGCTATTGATATGAATTTAGTGCATATTTGAGACTTCCAAACAGTAAACAAAAACGTAATTTATGGGTGAGTGTTTTTAGTGTATTCTGTTTAATATCTAATAATACAAATATTGAAATTCATTAACGTGCTTTAACCAGTAGGTGTCCCTTTCTATCAGCTGTGCACCGTTATGGCGTAAATACAGCCTACTGTATCTACCAATTGGATCAAATATAAAAGTCAGCCGAATTAGTATTGATACTGCAAGGAGACGTATTGTGTGAAAAGAAATGTAAGATGTTGTTTAATTGCTTATATATTTAAGATCCACGTCACGTTTTCAGTTTTGGCGGCAGTTCCTGTTTGTCTCGAAATCTTGTCATCAGGGCTCTATAAATAGAGTTAACTACGGCAGATATGTCATATTTAATGCAGCCGAAACGTGTATTACAATGCCGTTATGTGATGACTTTCAAAGAGAAAACAAGCACACTCGGAATAATATCAATGTCGTTTAATTAACAAGGATAATCTGGTGTTTTTGAGTTGATGAGTAGTGCAGATATCACTGTCAAATCAATC
>CALSBW010025404.1:0-12382 GCA_943590975.1 Lindbergichthys nudifrons | reverse complement strand
CAGAGAGTCTTTTATTCTGAAGGCTGTGTCCCCAGAGAGTCTTTCATTGGGTGATTCATCTCTCCTTATCAGTTCAGTTATAAGTTGGACAGATGAATCAAAAGGTCAATGATTGTTGATTCTTGAAAATGCTTTAAGAAACACAACAGCCTTCATCTCAGCTCTCCAGAGGGTTTACTTTATTGAGTTAGCAGCTCATTCCTTCAAACAGAAACTTCAGAGTGATTATAATGAGAGCAGATAGAAAGAAAGGTGGGCACACATGAATACCGTGATATATATGTGTACATATATATGGAAGTAGTGCAATATATGACAAGTTTAATCTGTGGGCCATATCTCATTATACTGTCTGAATTAGCTGAGGGCCGGAAGTGTTGTTTCATGTTTAATAAAATGGCGTCAACTTCAGATTGTGTTCCTTCTATGTTTTACTCCTCATTGAAAAGAACCTTCTACATACATCATGTGATCGTGTGTTGAGTGTTACAGAGCAATGTTACATACACCTTAACATCAGCAGAACCCTTTAAAGTGCAGAAGATCTGATTGATTTGACCTTGTGTTTTTAAAAAGTGACTCTCACCTGAAACACTCGCGGTGTGGAGAGTCTGTGTTTTCCTCAGTAACCTTTCTGCTGATATTTACAGCTGTATCTATGAAGGAACATCTCCTCAATGTGTGACTTGATCTCAAGACTATTTAAGGGTTCTTTGGTGTGAAGGTTTCATTTTTTCAGATCTGTGTTTCATTAGAGGGTCAGTTAGCAGCATCTAGTGGACAGCTAGCAGAACTACACCCCCTCTCACACTGACCATTCACCCTGATATAAGGCTCTCCCTCGCCCTCCCTTCGGCAAATCAGACCACATCTCACTGCTGCTGCTGCCTGCTTACAAGCAGAAACTTAAACGGGACAGACCGGAAACAAGGACAGTACAGCGATGGAGTGAGGAGTCAGACTCAGCTCTGCAGGACTGCTTTGCATCTACGGATTGGAGTGTGTTTGAGGACAACAACATCAACACACACACGGACATGGTCATCTGCTACATTGGGAAATGCATCGATGACGTGGTACCGAAGGTTTCTGTACGAAAATTCCCAAATCAAAAGCCCTCGATAAACGGCGAGGTGCGCGGCAAGCTGAAAGCGCGCACTATCGCAAACAGAGCTGGAGATTTGGAGGAGTTCAGGAAATCTAGGTATGATCTCCGGAGAGCAATCAGCAGCAAAGAGACAGTACAAAGAGAAGGTGGAATCTGACTTCAAAGGCTGTAACACCAGGAACATGTGGGCGGGACTAAGAACAATGACAGACTACAAAGGAGCAGCGGGGGGTGCTGCGGGAGTGTCTGCGTGCGCATCTCTCCCAGATGAGCTCAACAGCGCCCTCTGTGACTGGATCCTGAACTTCCTGACGGGCAGACCCCAGGCAGTGCGGGTGGGAAACATCACATCCTCCACCCTGATCCTCAACACCGGAGCCCCTCAAGGCTGCGTGCTCAGCCCTCTCCTCTACTCCCTGTTCACTCACAACTGCGTGGCCACACACAGCTCCAACACCATTGTGAAGTTTGCTGACGACTCTACCGTCATCGGCCAGATCACCGACGGCGACGAGACGGCGTACAGAGAGGAGGTCGAAAACCTGACATCTTGGTGCCAGGATAACAACCTCCATCTCAACGTCAGCAAAACCAAGGAGCTGATTGTGGATTACAGGAAGCAGCAGAGAGAGGGACACGCCCCCATCGCCATCAATGAGACTACGGTGGAGAGAGTCGGCAGCTTCAGGTTCCTCTGTGTCCACATCACTGAGGACCTGATATGGACTCTTCACTGAGGACCTGACATGGACTCTTCACTGAGGACCTGACATGGATTCTTCACTGAGGATCTGACATGGACCCTTCAGTGAGGACCTGACATGGATTCTTCACTGAGGACCTGACGTGGATTCTTCACTGAGGACCTGACATGGACTCTTCACTGAGGACCTGACATGGACTCTTCACATTACCACCATCACCAAAACAGCTCTACAGCGGCTCTTCTTCGTCCATAACTTGCATATAGACTCTTATTGCACTATTTCACTATTTCACTTTTTTAAACTAATTTTCTTTTTGTATTTACTATTTACTTGCACTATATTTTTCTGTTTATCTGTGTTATTGTGTTGCACTGTTGGAGAAGCCTGTGACCTAAGATTTTCATTGGCATAACTACACTGTAGCTATGGTCGTATGACAAAAATAAAGAACCTTGAACCTTGATCTGTGTTTCATTAGAGGGCCAGTTAGCAGCATCTAGTGGACAGCTAGCAGAACTACACCCCCTCTCACACTGACTGGGCTCAGTCACTCTGAAGTGAATCTTTGCAGTCCTGAGAACAACTCAGTTTAGAAACAGAGTGTTTATCAGCAAAGGCATGTGGGTGAACAAAACAGATATAATGACAGTCAGTGCTGAAGACATAGACCTCACTCTCATATCATACGTTTCTCTTATGAAACAAAAATATATTGTAATATATTGGTAAATATAATACAATATACTGGATCATACATTTCCATATATTGGAAAGTAGTCTTTATATTTTTAAATATATTGCAATATATGCATGGACCATGTATGGCTATATATTGATACATATAAAAAAAAATATTGCAATGAAAACAAAAACTGCACTATACATTTATATGTAATAGTTTTATTGAAACACTCATTTATCTTTCATGAGTTACACAAGTTTACATAAAATTGAACGGATATTCATAAACAGTTATCTCACTTCGTTTTGTATAGTTACCCACTTTATATATGAACATATGTTTGATGGTAGCCTATATATTAAAAAAGTACAAATTGTCCATTGAATGATGGAAAATAATATACAGTTTATAAATATATATAGACACACACATATATGCACACATATATATATATATATATATATATGCATATATATAAATATGCATATATATATTCACATATATATATATATATATATATGCATATATGCACGCATATATATATATGCATATATTACGGCCGACCGGCTATTTGGAGTGGAATGCAGCCCATACACGGCAGACAGCCCAAACAGTATTCGAACACGCCACTTCCGGCTGACAGTGGCTGACCTCCGTCTTCGCTAAACATAACTCTCTAAAACGTGTTAACGTTCTCATTGGACACATTACGTGCCAGTGATCATCACCAATCAATCTCACAGATTTCGGGGAGGCCCCCCCCCTCTCCAGCAATAGATTGATCTGATTGGCAGATTCAAATCTGCGTTGCCGCCTCTGTCTGTTGATTCTGTCGCTGAGTGTCAAAGAGAAAGCATTCATCAGGTGCTTCGAATAAAAAAGAAACGAGAGGAAAATACAGCACGAGAGTCAGGTATGTGTGTGAGCATTTAAAACTATTTTAAATTGAAATAATTCTGCATGTACACTACAAGTAGTCTAGTTGCTTAATCCGTATGTCCCGTCTCTCGGCACTACAACAGCTACATTAGCTAACGTTAGTTAAATTAGTTCCCTCGTGTATAAGTGTATAACGGGTCCGCAGCTTTGTGAACATTCAATTTCGAAGATTTTCGATGTTACAGTCAACTGAAGTCGACCCGAACTAAGCCTGCAGAACCACAAGTCAAGAGGACAGAGGAGCCAGATAGCAGTGGTGACTGAGGCAGAAGAAATAAGGAGAGAGGGCCCATGCAGAGAGGCAGACATCAGTAGTGAGGAATCAGACCCAAAAGACACGAGGACAGAGGAGCCAGATCGCAGTGGTGAGGAACGCACTGTCATTTAATTTCACTATAATTTTACTTTTCACATATCACTTTCTTCACTATTCAGCTTAGTTATCCTTGCCATGAAGGAATGAATGAATGTTCTATATTATTTTAATGAAAGATTGAACCACAGCAATATTGTTTTAGAGATGTTATATGTTTAACTGCTATGCCTGTCATCTCTGCTCTGTGTCATTGTGTTGTCTCCTGGGTTCTGTAGTGCCCGGAGTCTGTCTTTTTATTTTTTTCCTCCCAAACCCCATCCCCTCAGGACGCCTTTTGCCTCCTGTCAGGTCATCATTGTAATAAGAATTTGTTCTTAATTAATTTTCCTGGCTAAATAAAGGTTTTACTACTATTTATTCAGTTATTTTATTACTGGTACTGCTAATTGCACTATGCGTATTGTTGTATATTGTATATACGTATGTATTTACTACTACTACTTACAAAATCGAGGGTTGTAGCTTTGTGTCAGTACATATTTCAGGGTTTTTCTATGCCTTTGTTAATCTAAATTCTAATACTCATAGGCGACTACAACTCCTGCCGATGCCGAGGCCCCGTTCTCCCTTCCCACCACCCCAGGCTCATTGCGCTAGGTAAAACTCTCATTCAATAAAAGTAGTCTTTTAAAGGTGGGGTAGGTAATTTTGGAGAAACCAGCTTGAGTGCGCTAGAATTTGACAATACACAGCCGGAAAAAATCTGCCACTTCCTTACAGAGCCCCTCCTCCAACACACACGAACGTGCACATGACCAATGAGGGCACGAGATAAGTTTGTGCACAGATGGAAGGCTGACAGGCAGGTAGGCCATCCAGTCATTTCAGCCGGGCCGGCTAAAATGATTGGTCGTGCTTTTTACAGTACTACGGCTTCCACAGATGACATTTTTTTATGGATTTTTTGTCAAAGCACTTCAGATATTCATTGTTATCGGGATGTTAAGAGCATTCCATAGAATATAACAAAAAGTGTATCTCGAGCCGGTTTCTCAAACTTACCTACCCTACCTTTAAAGATGAATGCAATTACATTTTAAAAAGTTTTAAACAGAACTGTTACAGATGCAGATGCTTGGTCCAAATTCCATAAAATATACCAACCAGTAGCGCCACACTCAGACGAAAATGTACAAAGCCTATTCTTCCACTATTTGCATTCCCACATTATTCACCAAGCCAGCCCATGCTTTAATATAGATATTATGGATATTGTTATAATTCCTGCTGTCTTTTGTGAACTTCTAATTATTTGTAATTGTTCTGTTCCACAGATGCTGTAGTAAACCACCATCCAGGGACCAAGACATCAGATATAAGAACATCCATTAACACAAGAATTTGTGAGTTAAGGCACGAAAAAAACAAGATGGAGGATTAAATAGGGTTTTTTGGCCCTGTTCCGGACCTTGTTTTAATGAGTGATCAGCTCATGTTTAAAGTTGTCACCAGGTGAAACAAAAAACAAGATTGTTAAATAGGATAACAGACTGCTCTTTTTGGCCCTGTATGAAATAACAATGCATCATTTATTAACTATACCTATACAAAATGTAATACATTTTCCCTTCATTATGTAATAACACTTCCTTTGGTAATAATTTGCCCATTATGTAGTAAACAAGTTCAATGCAAATATGTAATACATGTCGCCACATTTTGAAATATATTATTACATATTGCTGTGGTTATTACAAAATGAGTGGCAAACAATAACATTACAACTGTTTATTTATTTATTCAACCATGAATCATCCTTACTCATAATTTAAAAATATTTCAGTAGAATATCTTTCATTGGCCAAAACTAGATCAAGTGTTACCATATTCATTAGCCAACATGTATATCAACATCAATTTTGCGATACATTTACAGTTTGGTTATGGTTACATAATGAATATTACAGTTTTTTAAAAGGGCAACTCACGCATTTTGTAATAACCATTGCAAAATGTAATAATTTATTACAAAATGCAGGGAAATGTATTTTATATTGCATTCAGGCTGTTACAGAACAGATTATTACAAAATGTGGGTTTTATTACATAATTACATGAAAATGTTCTTGAGTCAATACATAATGTGTTGTTTATAGGCCTTTTCTTTTATTCTTTCCTTGTCCTTCTTTTAATGAGTATTTTGATAACTGTTACACATTGATAGAAAAAAACAAATTAAGCTTCTCATTATTCAGACTCAGCTCTCAGCGCTTAAGCTTCTTTTAAATGTTGATAAAACCAAGGTAATGCTCTTTTCAAAAGCTAAAAAGACACCAGAGCCTGTTTTAGATATTGTAACTACGCAAGGAATAAAACTTGAAGTGGTTACCTGTTACAAATACCTTGGTATCTGGCTTGATGACTGTCTCATTTTTAAACTTCATGTCAATAACCTGCTTAAAAAACGGAGGGTTAGGCTAGGTTTCTTCTACAGGAACAAGTCCTGTTTCTCGCTTGAGGCTAGAAAAAGGCTAGTCACTGTGACCTTTTTACCTGTACTGGACTATGGTGATCTGATCTATATGAATGCACCTGCCCATTACCTGATCAAGTTAGATGCCGCCTATCACAGTGCACTGAGATTTGTGACAAACTGTAAAGTATTAACCCATCACTGTACCCTGTATGCAAGGGCTGGTCTGCCTTCACTAACTGTACGGAGGCTCAGTCACTGGTACATTTTTATATACAAAGCCATGTTAGGGAAACTTCCATCCTACATCTGCTCCCTGATCTCACGGCGAATTGTAAGTGGCTACTGCCTGAGATCGAATGCTGTGGTTTTATTAAATGTGCCAACTGCTAGGACTGTCTTAGGGAAGATAGATTTTAGATGCGCAGCTCCGCTAACTTGGAACAGTCTGAGCAATTTGGTTCCACTAAATGTTTTTAAAGCAAGGATAGATATTATCCAATCGGAAACTGTTGGAACCTGTAAATGTTACTAGCTATGTAAACTGTAGTCACTGTAAATATGCTGTATGATGTCCTTTTTTGTTTTTCTGTTATGTTTATATGTATTCATGTGGAACCTACTTGCAGCAGGTCACCCTTGAAAAAGAGATCAATGATCTCAATGGGATTCACCTGCATAAATAAAGGTTTGAAATGAAATGATTTTTTTTTTTATCAGAACATGCATTTCTCCTCATTGTGAACATATATTGCACTCATGTTCAGAATATATGGTACGTACATGGTCTTTTATAAATCTGAATATATAGTGCATACATATCCCCATATAATTGTGAATATATAGCGCATACATGTCCCCATATAATTGTGAATATACAGATGGAGCATCTTATTTCAGACTCCAGCATGCAGCTTCCTGCCTACTACCAGCCAGTTACCTGCCTAAGACCTGCCAAAGACCAGTATCTAGAAATGTTAAGCCCTCCCACTATTTTCCAAGAGGGCGTTGCCAGATTTTCAATTTCAGGATTTAACCAGGAGATGGCGCTATATATTAAATAACTATGGCCAAACTAAGACTTAGTTTTTCACAAGAGAAAATGCAGATATTATATAAAAAACTAAAGTTAAAATCTTGTTTTTAATGCCCCAAGAGCAATAAAAACACTTGTCAAAAAAATCCCGAGTGAGGCTTTCATAAATTGCATTTAGCTGACGCTTTTATCCAAAGCGACTTACTATTTAATAAATGATAAATGATTATTCATAACAAATATGAGTGATGTGTGATTATTATTCATGCTATATACTGATATAGGGCTAAGTAAGCAATCAATCCTGCAAATTAACCCTTAGTTGTTCAATATATTTATTCAGACAATGTGAGTAGAAATACAGAAATTCTGCTCCCACCTAAGGCCAACGTTGCAATATTACAACATTTCCCTAAAAACTTACCAAAACGTAAACATTTAAAAAACTCTTTCATTTCTGCTCCAGAGGCCAGGTGTTAAATTGGGATTTGATATGTGGGGGGGCTCTGTTAGAAGGTGCGACGGGGGAGGGGGGAGAGAGTTAGACGCTCGTGAATTGTCAACGGGGGGGGTTGACATCAGAGCATCGTCCTATGGGCTTAGCCCCGGACAGGTACAACAGGTATTCACTCAGAGGGGGGTAGGTACTAAATGCCACCCATTTACATGTAGGCAAACAAAATCAACATACAGTAGGGGGATGGTGAACGGTATGGTCAATGTTTGTAAACACAATCCCCAGGATGTGTCCTTATCAAACCAAAATAGAAAATGCAGATATTACACTCAGACATTGGAAAAGTCTATGTTAAAAAGCCTCAGTCATGTTCAGCTATGTTACTATTTATATTGTTATTGTTGTTACAACAGAAGATGTTTTTCTTTATATTGAAGTTAAATGCATCAATCTGGTGCACTTTGAGGTCAAAATTAAGAGATTTATGGATACCGCTGGAAAAAGCTGTGTGTGAAAGTTTAAATCTTCCTTATTGAGCTTTAAAACAAATGAATAACGACTATATATAATAATAAAAATAAACACCGGCTGTTGTTATGCCTGCTGTAACGTTAAATTACTCCGTTCTCCGCTTAAGTAATTATGCCGTTACAAGCTTCATAGTTGTATTTAAATTTACCGAAACAAGTTTAATATTCTGAAAGCCAAGACTTTGTATATTTGAAATCAGATGAAAACAAACTGTAACGGACCCTGCCGTGTTATCTTGAGATTTCCCTTTTCAATGCGCGATAGAAACAACAGGAACTGCGACAGCATAAATATGCGAACACAAACCTACAGACTGCTGGAGAAGAGATATCACAGGGCCCCCCCGGTTGGGACACACACATTCCGATGGCGAATTAGTTTTAAACAAAGAGTATAGCCTACTCAACATAGGGGGGTGGGGGCTGGTGAACAGTATGGTCAATGTTTGTAAACACTGTGACATTTTGACTTTATTTGATCATTTCAGTTAAAAACTAACGTTCATATTTCTCTTTTTGAGAAGATAAATATGAATATGTTAGTGGCTGACCCAGCCCCATGGTCTGTCACAGTAGTGCGGGAAAGAGAAGTGCACTGTTTTGTCTGGCTGGACCTGTAATTTACAGGAAAGGAGTGCACGCTACTAAAGAGACACGCTACCATGGAAACCAAACAATAGTGTTGCTGAAGTCTGAGTGGAAACAGTCATATTTGGAGCGTTATGTTAGAATGAAACAGCCAAGTCGTGACTCACAAAAAAAAAGTGTTACTTCACTAACTGTAAGCTTGTCACTCAGAGTAACCTACAGTTAACTTAACTGTTGGAAAATAAAGATCAGGGGGGGGGAGAGCTGTGGGTGATGGGCCACTAGGTGTGTAAACACACCGCTGAGAGCTGCCGTTTCATTCTGACTGTTTAAAAAAACGGTAACAACGGACTATTTTTCTTGGCGGATGCATGTCAATTTAAATCAATAAAAACATTTTTTAAATCCATAAAAGCATTTCAATTAATATTGGGAGTCATGTCGTTACTTTGTTGAGAATGTTGCCATGTAATAAGCGGGATAATTTGCAGCGACTTGGTCATTATGGGGAAAAATAACACCCAGGGATCAAGATCCCTCCGCTACGCGGATCTTGATCTGCCTGACAAGGCTCCATTAAAATATAAATATGTTTTGTGAATTACTGAGTTTAGGCACGTTAATAACATTTTAATGAAGTTGAATACAGTATATTCATATTTGTCAGTGATTTCATGTCAATTCGGCGAACATAAACATAAATGATCGTGGTGAAGATGATGATTAAATTAGGATTAAAAATCGAGAGCCGGCTGCATTTCCTCTCGTTCGTTTTTTTCGACTAAACAACATTATTTTGTTAAATAACAACATGGTGATGTTTTGTAAATGATTACATGTCTTATTTAGCACAGACTATGATCCTATCCGTGACATATGGATCTTAACAAAGATCCGCTATACATTAGTACCAGACATACTGTACATTGTGGTGATTGACATTATTCACCCACGGATCTATGGGTTGGGGTATTGTTCCGCACGGACATTTTAGTGAACCGGACCAGCTGTTTCCGCCGGTCTTCGCTTCCCGGGTATGAAGTTGTTTACATGTGTGTTCAGATGCTAAATAAAAGTTTAGCTTGTACTTTTGATACCCCACCTCCGACTCCCGTCTCTCGGCACCACAACATCCAGTTTACTGTATCGAAGTTGATTTCACATGGGCGATGTCGAACATTGAAAAGTCCTTATAAAATGATAGAATTGAAAAGAGTCTTGAAAAAGCATGGTGATTGCAATAAGTGCATTAATGAATCCCCCAAATCTACAGAATACATTTAATTTAAGGGGAGCAGTTACTGAGAAGTATATAATGAGAACTGCTACCAATGGTGGCCTATTTAGTTTATTAAGAAATACATATTTTTAGCTGTTTTTGATCTGCAGTAAGTAGGAAATGAACAAACAAATCTCTGTTATTAGATCAGTACTTTTCTTATATGACTATTATTGCTAAATTTGAAAGGTCTTTACCAGTTTTGGAATTATATATATATATATATATATAGCACCTTCTGCCATCCCATCTCTACTGATAATCATTAACACTTAGATTTTATGATATCGTAAGCATTGTCAGTGATTGACTTGAACACTGAGAATGTATTTATTAACTTCAGACATTTGAAATATTTGAAATCAGATGAAAACAAACTGTAACGGACCCTGCCGTGTTATCTATGATTACTATGTCTTACTGTAAATTCATAATTTCAGCCGGAGGGAGGTGGGCGGCGCTGCGGAGGAGCAGATTGCGAGCGAGGTGCCTGTTCTAAACGAACTATTACAGCTGTTATAAAGCATTAAATAAAAAGTCATGAAAGAGATAAGGAGGAGAAAAGGTTTAAGGAAGTAAGCAAGGAATACAGAATGTCGAAATCCTCTGTTTCACGCGATGCCGAACATTGAAGACAGAGGACGGCGGTCGCCCAATCTACACAGCGGGAGAAAGAATATCATAAAGCAGATCGGAGGAGACATCACGATCTTCCCACATTAGTGCAATTCACCTATACTTAACCCCAAATATAAGAACCCAATAAAAACAGTTGTTAAATAATAGTGAAGTCACGTTGTAATAATAACTCATCTCTCGGTTTGAGTGTTCTTTTTCTGCTTTGCCTAAAGCCACTGTGTCAAGTGTCTAGTGACTATTTCTCTTAGTGGATGCATGTCAATTTAAATCAATACATAAAACTATTTTTTAAATCAATAAACATTTTTTCTAAATCCATAAAAGCATTTCAATTAAAATTGGGAGTCATGTCGTTACTTTGTTGAGAATGTGGCCATGTAATAAACGAGATAATTTGCAGCGACTTGGTCATTGTGGGGAAAAAGAACACCCATCCTGATCGTTTCAATGAAGTTGAATACAGAATATTCAAATTTGTCAGTGATTTCATGTCAATTCGGCGAACATAAACATAAATGATCGTGGTGAAGATGATGATTAAATTAGGATTACAAATCGGGAGAGCCGGCTGCAATTCCTCTCGTTCGTTTTTTTCGACTAAACAACATTATTTTGTTAAATAACAACATGGTGATGTTTTGTAAATGATTACATATCTTATTTAGCACAGACTATGATCCTATCCGTGACATATGGATCTTAACAAAGATCCGCTATACATTAGTACCAAACATACTGTACATCCAGTTTACTGTGTCGAAGTTGATTTCACATGAGCCCCAGTGTGGAACCCCACTGCACCCCCTGGTGGATCAATGATCCATTGCAGCTGGCTTCACAATAATTACATTTATTTATCACGGGGGCGGTATCAACTCAGACTGGGGGCCGGCTCTTCATCACGGGCTGATCACGGGCCGATCACGGACCAATCACGGACCAATCACGACCCTCGCGTTTCAAACTGTCTGAAATAAGATGCTTCATCTGTATATAGTACATGTCCCCATATCATTGTGAATATATACTACATACATGTCCCCATATGAATCTGAATATATAGTACATACATGTCCCCATATATTTGTGAATATATATAGTACATGTCCCCATATAATTGTGAATATATAGTACATACATGTCCCCATATAATTGTGAATATATATAGTACATGTCCCCATATAAATCTGAATATAGAGTACATACATGTCCCCATATAAATGTTAATATATAGTAAATGTATGTTCACATATATACACAACCAATATATTATATATATTTACATATATTACTCAATATATGGAAAGCTGCAATTACTGATGTATTATCCCATATATTGCAATATATTAAGACAATATATTATTCTATATATCAATATATTGTAATATATTAACACAATATATTATTCTATATATCTTCAATATATTTTGTAGATATGAATAAATATGTTTTTCATGTTGATTATTAATCAGTATGAGTTGGTGTAGCCAACAGCAAGATTTCCTTTATTAAATCTTTTCAATTAACCAGTAAATCAGAAAACAAAATAATGCAATATATTGACAGTTAATATATGGGGAAATATATTTTCTTTGCGTAAGGGCAAGTTCCTCCTGAGTGGAAAACTA
>CALSBW010025402.1:0-15783 GCA_943590975.1 Lindbergichthys nudifrons | reverse complement strand
AAGGGGGGCATTTCATGATGGGGGTGCATCATTTGACACAACACCGGCTCTACATGCACCTGATCCCTCTTGTTTTGACTGTGTGTTGCGTTTACTGTCACTTAAAGAGAGATGAGTGTTTGTGTTTACGGAGCTGACACCCGCTCTTCCTCCATCTTCTCCTCCACCTGTGACACCCTGTGCTCCGGTGACCGGCCGGGCCTCGCGGGGTCGATGCCCTGCAGGGTGTCGCGTTGCCCGGAGGCTCGAGTATCGATGCATGGCCGATCGCTATCATAATCACACTTCCCCCCTCTTATCGCTTACCTCGTGAATAAAACATCTGCCTTCCTGCCCATGGATCGCTCACCCCCCAACCCCCCAAAAAGGGAATCTGGCGGGAGGGAGACTTCTTGAAGTGTCTTTGAGATGTAACGGGAGAGCAGCGCACGATGATACCCAACATTTGCGGTCCCCAAAGTTGTTTTTATCTCAGGCATCTCCAAATATACCCGATCTATTTGACAGCGCTGTGTCCCAAGATGATAACTGTGAGGGGCATTCATCGGAGGTGTGATTTCATCCAAAAATAATCTGCAGATAGACTCACTAAACAGCCCTTCAGAGCAAAATTAGCTTAATCTTATTATTACCTAGTTTACTTGAACCGTAAATGTTGAGTACACCAACGTTTTATGTTAGAAATGCTGGATCCCCAGTATTTGGAAAGTACCTAATGCTTCCTTGGTGGTTGTTGGGCAACTTGAATAGTTAGCACAAGTTGCATTCATTAGCATTACTTCGTGGACAGGGTACCTGCTGGAATCTGCACAAACTGACTGGTCATGGCATGAATCGTGTGGCGACCTTTAAGTGTTGTGACCTTAAGGTCAAAGTAATTAACTCGACTGTGGAACTTTTTTTCAAACAAGCAATCTATCCAATACAAACCATCCAGCGTCCTCAAAAACTTCAAAATTCATCAATATCGACGCACTGGGACAACAACAAATTTCACTTTTTGGTCCCAACTGCCATTTTGGATCCTGAAAACACAATTTATACTAATTGTGCAAATTGCTAAACATATGCAAATTAGCATGCAGCAGTTTCTATGTGCTGGGGACCCGTAGTACTGTACATTTCTACATAACACTTCAGGTTTCCCAATAGGACCCTGGCAAATAGACTATTAGCCTATTAGCGAATTTAGTCACTACAATATTTCTGTATATAGTCTCTATAGGGGCCCCTCATACCTGCGGCTGGCAAAACGTTTCCCGGCTCCTGCAACTCGATCTCTTCAAACTTTGGGTACATGTTAAGATCTGCCTGTAGCAGGAGGCATATGAACCATTAATGTAGTGACAGAGGAGCACCTGAAAGCTGTAAATCAGAGAGGCCACACACAGCTGCTGGCCTCGGGCAGGTACGGTCAGCACCAGAGGTGGGAGAAGAACTCAGATTTTGTTCTTAAGTAATAGAAGAAGTACAAATACTATGTTACAAGTAAAAGTCCTGCATTTAAAATGTCACTCAAGTAAAAGTACAAAAATATTAGCATCAAAATATACGTAAAGTACCAAAAGTAGAAGTACTCATTGTGCAGATTGGTGCATTTCAGAATAATATATATGATATGTTATGATTATAATTTTTGATGCATTAACGTGTTGTCAAAGCTGGTAACGGTGCAGCTAGTTTCAGTCACTTTGTATACTGCAGGGTATTTTGTGAATGTTTCTCCAGGTGTAACTAGTCTAATTTAAGTGTATGTGATCATATCGGATTCAATACAGAATTGTACCGTGTCAAACGCGTGTCGAATCATATCCTATTAAATTGTTATCATGCCAAGTTGATTTGTGTCTGATGGTATTGTATAAAATGGGATGGTATCGTATGTTATTATATCAGATCAAATCGTATCATAACATATTGTATGGAAACAAATAATGTATGTTATCGAACCGTATGGTACCGTAACGTGTCTTATTGTAGTGTTTCCTATCGTATCATACCGAAATGTATCGTATCTGCATCGTCCCTGCATCGTCCCTTTGCTGAAACAAGTTAAATTCCACCGCTGTGGGATGAGTAAAGGATTTTGATAAATTGAAAAAATACAGATACGTTTTTAGTTATACACTCAATCAAACTCCAGGCCACTTGGAACACTAAAATCTGAGCTCACTAAAGAGTGGGAGGTTAGGGGCCGACTGTTAGAGGGGGGTAAGGCGAGAAGAGCTGTTAAGCTATTAGGACAATTAACAAAGTGGTCAGGAGGGGCTGAGCGGGATGAAATGGGAGCGAGGCGAGGGTGTGAAGTGACAGTCAGCACATCTGCTCTCATCAATAATGCAGCGCACCTTTAAACGGCAGTTTGTCGCATATCGAGCGCTGCCGACTGAAATCAAGCCTGACACCCAAGATGTTGTCAGGGGAGAGTGAAAGGGTGACAGCGGGGGAGGAAGAGGAGGGGGATAATTGAGGAAAATTGAACTTTTTTCTGAGGCATTCTTTAAAGTGTGCAAGAGAGAGAAAAATACTAAAAATCAAGTTTACAAGAAAGCTAACCCCATTGATTTTAATTAATACCGTCAATTGATTTAATGTATTCCTTCCTATAATTATCTTATCCCGTGTTTCACTTTTAATGCCATTGCTGTTACTCCTACCCGATTTTCCCGACGGGGATCATTAAAGGTACAATGTGTTGGAGGGCTAGCCAATAGGAGCGCAAGTGTTACATAGTGATGTCACTATGTTCAGGAAGTAAACAAATGAGTCCAATGGAGGCATTTCAGGCAGGGAGGAGGGTGTGGGAGAGAAACTCCCTCTGGGGGGAACACAGGGATTTTAGTCTTTGCAGACCGTTTACATGCACACAAACCTATATAACACACTACAGGAAAGGGAAAAGCACAAAAAGCCCCTTAAATAAAAAAACATTTAACCACATTAAAATGATATTTAAGCATTAAAGGTAGGGTAGGTAAGAATGGAGAAACCAGCTTGAGTGCGCTAGAATTTGAAAGTACACAACCGAAAAAAATCTGCGACTTCCTTACAGAGCCCCTCCTCCAACACACACGAACGCGCACATGACCAATGAGGGCACGAGATAAGTTTGTGCACAAGATGGAAGGCTGACAGGCAGGTAGGCCATCCTGTTATTTTAGCCGGGCCGGCTCAGATGATTGGTCGTGCTTTTTACAGCGCCACGGCTTCCACAGATGAACATTTTTAAGCATTTAATATATTCATTGCTATCGGGATGTTAAGAGCATTCCATGGAATATAACAAAAAGTGTTTCTGAAGTGAATTACCTACCCCACCTTTAAGAGAGAAAAAAAAAACCATCTTTACAACACTTGAATCCAATAATCACTTTTATTATCAAAATGAAAAATACAGAGGACTGAACAGCTCTCCACAAAGTACATACATCCATGTCTTTTGACTCCATGTATCTTAACCAATAGCGGCTGCAGTGATCAAACAAAAAAACAAAAAAAAAGAATGACAGTCCGCCGCCGTTAAACCATTTGAAAAAGAATGAAAAAGAAAGGCTTTGTGAGAGTTCATTTCCCCGTGATGAGAGGGTTCCTCAGCACGATGATGACGGAGTCTCCTCTGAGGAACATTTTGGAAATGTAGCGGTCCTTATTCACCGGCTTCGACTTCTTCTTCCCCTTCCCGCTCTTGGGAACTTCCGTCCACATCTCCTTCACGTTCTCCAAGACCATGTTGCAGTGCCTGAAACGACAGTGAGCACGTTAAACTACTGAAATAACAACAAGCCTCATGCAGAACAAATAATAATAACACAATCAGATGTATTCTTCAGAGGCTCAAACGTGTAATTAAAAGGAATTTGCACTTTTTGTTGTAAGTACTAACAAAAATCAGATCTATGAGACAACCACGTTCAGATAAACCACATTGCATCTCAGAGGAAAACCACGACTTTGATTCAAGAATGATATCAGCTTTATCTGAATGGATTTAGAGGTTAAATATAACACAAGAATAAATACATATAAACAGTGCAAAGGTTAAATTCTGTCCACCATATTACCGTGGTAGAGGGTTTTGTGATTTTAATTGGCATATTCCAGAGCAGCAGCCGTTTTGAGGGAAATTCACATTGACAGCTGTCTCGTGTTTTTGATGCAGGTCGGCGTTCACTATGATCCTCTGTTGCTGTAAACTGCGACATTACCTACAGTTGGCTTTAAAATGATCAAAAGAAATATTCCTGGGACTGCCACATCCCTCTGACCACAAACCCAGCTTTTTACCAGGTTATTATTAACTATGAACTCATATTATTATTTTCCCGCATCAACACTTCTTCATTTTTCACATCTGCTGATTTAAAAATGCAGAATCGGAAATTGTCACATTTTTTAGTTTTGTTACGTAACATTTTTGGGTCTGGAAAACTTGCTTACGGTAAAAAAAAAAATCTAATTTAACAAAGCAGGGTGAATCAGACACTTGATTAGTGTAACTGTGTCAGTCCCAAGATGCTGATATTACACCTATATTAATGCAAGGAGTATTACTTTAGGGACAATTAAATGTTTTTATTATTCAATTATCTTCATGTATTATTGTTATATTTATCTGTTATTTATTATTCCATTTTGAAGTTAATATGTAACTGTATTAAGTCTTAATCTACAATCATTGCTTTACCATAATAAATGGTAAAGCCCACTATTAAAGAGTGAGACCAAAGCAATATTGTAACACCAGAATGACCACAATAGTTAATGATCAGTGAAAATACCATTTTGAATTAAATATATTAAATTGTATTATATAATAACCCTAACAGGATAAAATCATGTATAAATAAGATATTATATTCACAAACATGGTGAGATTAATCAGAAACCGGTTTATTGCCAAGTAGCTTTACACATATGAGAGATGAAAAGTAAGAAAAACAACCACAAAAAACAAACAATTATAAATGAATATATGAAATCTGGACAAAACTACTTACAGTATACGATAACAAAATACTCAGAATAATAAAAATATGATTAGAATGTATTATTCTTATTCATTTTCCGTGTGCTTTTATTTAAGTAATTGGTGTGTAAGCTGAGATATACTTAGATATCTTGCTACATGATTAAGGTGAGAATATTGTCCCCCATGGAGAGATGTGTGTGCAATAACTATCCTGCACACATTTGTGTACGTATGTTGGTGTATGTTGTATGTATGAATGTTTACAAAAATGACAATAAAAAAAGAGTATTAAAAAAATAAGAATAATACAAATATGTGCAGTATTGTTAAGATGAGCTGTTCACGACAACACTGCACATATTTGATTCATTTGGGTCGGAGCCTACCTGTCGAAGGCCTTGACTCTCCCGAGCAGCTTCTTGTTGTTGCGGCAGTTGATGAGGACCTGCGTGTTGTTCTTCACGGACTGAGTGAGCACCGACAGAGGGCCGGTGTTGAACTCCTCTTCCTCGCGTTTCTGCAGCTCCTCGGGAGTCATCTCCGACTTGGGCTTTGTTAACAGACTCCTGATGAAAGACACACAAAACAATACCAATTAAAAAACAAATCAGAAAGAGGCACAACACTACATGAAATGAAAAACAATTAACTGTAATTAGCTCTAAATGGATTAATAAGTATTCTCGTGGTTTGTACTAATGTACATTTCCCAAAGATATTGAAGTGACTGTTATTTTGTATATATTGATTGTTGTGCTTTTATTTATGTCTTAATGTGTGCATATGTATAAATGTGTCTGATAATGTATATACATATTTTTATATATATATATATATATGTATCTTTTTGTATTCGGGATTGTGGGAAACGGTATTTTGATCTCTCTATCTGTACAGACAAACTGAGATTGACAATAAAGTTGACTGACTTATTGGGGTGTCGACCTAGTTGTCTTAAATGCTGAAGGATCCTATTGGTTGTTTATTTTTGTATTGTTACTGCTAATCTCATCATTATTGCGTCCTTTATTGTCTCTTGTCTGTACTAAATAAAAAAACAATGCCAATCAATGTGTTGATTAAAAAGATATGCTGAGAATTGCTCCTAGTCAGAAAACCATTTCCCCTTTAATATTACACAAAAAAGGCGTTATATTGAATTAGAGGTGGGCTTATTACACCATTGCTTCAGTATATAGATCTGTAGAAAATCGTATGTATTATTATTGGGTCCCATTTTACTGCGTATGTTAGAGGAATGTGTTTCCTGGATTTATTTACCGTATTGACTTGGGGACTTTTGACCAAACAAAATAAGAGTTTACCATTGCATTTAGGGTGTTACCACAGAAAGCCTGCTGTCATTATGGTCATGCCAATAAAGCTATTTGAATTTGAAAAGTAAAAAACACAACATTAACCATGACAAGGTAATGCAGTTCACTATGCCTGGGTATGTCACTAATGTGTAAAGTTTTAACACAGACAGTTTTGTTCAGTACAAATGTATTATCAAAAATGCAGATAAAGATTTTATTAGTTTTCCACCAACAACAGCTATAAAAGAAACATACAAATACACCAAATATCTAATTATTATCCCTCCAAACTATTTCGATTTTTTTCCCAGTGCAGAGGATTTTAAAACACAAAGAAGTAAACATTTCCAACGACACAAATGTAAACTATGATATTCAGCTTAAGTATTAATTAAATAAAGTAATTTATTTTACATAAAGGCGTTCATTCCCATGGTTTAAATGATTTTAAAGGAGTGTGTATATTTGGTTAAATAAAGCTTAACAACTAAAATCACCTTCATTATATTTAAAATACACCGATAGCTCCTTCTGATGCGGGTATGGCTTAAGCATTAAAAGCTAAACAGTGTGTTAATGCCCTCAGGGAGAGGGGCTATGAAGGAATCAATTGGAAATATTTGTTTTCTCAATAATAAAGTCAAAGAGGTTTCATTCACAACTTAAAGACAAATGAAGAAACAATTCGTCATTTATTTTATCACTGTCTGTACTCTAGGTGTTGAGTGTTTTCTAAAAAGGAAAAACGAGACAACTTCAGGATGAGGACATTTTAATAAACTTTAAAAGGTGATGGATTTAATACAAATATTGTACAACAAAATGTATTTTAAGAAATTGACTGATTTTCAGTTTTTACTTTGACCTACAACAATATGGCACCACTATTAAAAATAATAAGGTCATAAAAAGAAAATGTGTATTTCATAAATATTTTACTTGAAATGTTACCTTTTGTTTTTAACCACCCTTTTCTTTAAATGTCTTTATTTTATTATTTCACTCTGTATATGTCCCCTTGGTGTCACTATTGTGTGTGTGTGAGTGTATGTAATGTTTGATGTACATATATATTTTCTTGAATAAAAAGGAACAACACAAGTCGCATCAACGGTTAACACTGTAGTGCTCGATATTAGCATGTGGCTAACTAGCTCATAGCAATGCTTTTGTGTACTACTGAAGTAACTTATCAACTGAACCACAGCAGTATGAAATGAATGAATACAGCATTTTATTTGTTTAATGTAAACGTAACCGAGTTGCAGCATAGCTTGGCTGTAGAATATATAGAAGCAAAAATACATTTAAAAAGGATTCATTAACTCCAGTTAACCGGCCTTGGCTAACATGCTAACATTGTTAGCTTAACAACTGTTAGCTTCCGGCTGCTGCGGTTTTAATTTAAGGATCAAAGACCGAAAGTGACCACAGAGCCAAAGAAAGGTTGATCATTAAAAGTACTTACATGTTTGCAGATTTATAAAAACAGTCTTCTCAGATAGTATTCCGCTCTTCGTCTCCGGAACGATTCAGCAAGACCAGCGTGGATGGAGCTACTTCCGGTTCACCTACTGCGCGCTTAAAAACCTTGGCAATAACTTCCGGGTCACCACTTCATTGAAGAAGAACAGCACACATTTTGTTTCTTCCCTTTATTTATTCAAGAACATTATGAACATCATATATTTTGTATACAAAAAAGTTGACATCATGGGAAGACATATAAAGAAATAAAAAAATGCATTAAAAGAAAATACAGTTTCATATTTCAGATTAAATATTTGTTAAATACACAAAATTAGGTTTAGAGTCAGCCCATCTCGAATGTAACATTTCCCTAAAAATAAAATGATTTACCTGAAATGTACTCTTGTTATCACCTTCTATACTAAATATCTGCTTTAGATTCCAATACATGCTCCTTTGGTATAGATATTGAAAAACTAGAAGAGTTTGGGATAAATTCCATTAACTTATTTTTACAAATATTCAAATTTCAAAATATGATAGCAGAAACATTTGGCCTTCAGATGGAAAGTAAAGGAAACTCAATTTGTATTAGTATTATAGGTAAAATATTTCATTAACAAATGTTGTATTCTCAAATGTATCCCTTAATGATTATTTTAATGACATGGTACTATATCAAATGTCAATACAATTTTGCAAAACTAAAAGAAGCGTTACATTTTCCCAAATATCTTTGTTACTCAATTTTATTAATTCATCTATTTTATTTTAATAATTATATTACGTTTTACGCCAGGCATTATGCATTGCATTTGCAGGAAATTGTCACAGAAAAAAGGCAGACGGAGCCGCCAACGTGACACCGCAGACCCAAACAGATAAGTCTTTGTTTTGCTCATTAACACAACAAGAAACAGGGGAAAGCTTGTGTGTGTGTGTGTGTGTGTGTGTGTGTGTGTGTGTGTGTGTTTGTGTGTGTGTGTTTGTGTGTGTGTGTGTTTGTGTGTGTGTGTGTGTGTGTGTGTGTGCGTGCGTGTGTGTGTGTGTGTGTGTGTGTGTGTGTGGGTGGGTGGGTGTGTGTGTGTGTGTGTGAGAGAAAGAGAGAGAGATGGCAATGTAGGCTACACTATCTACACAGCAGTAGTGAGAGATTGTCTTTCCGGCGAGAGACAGACAGACGCCTGGGGGTGTACAACCCACCTACCTGCTTTCAAAGGGTGGCAGGTCTACCTGTGGAAGCCACTTGCTGAGAATAATGGAGGCCTGTGTGCTGCTGAGAGACCCAAGTGTGTAGGATTGATTTCCAGAGCTGTTCTTAATCTTTGTAAGCACACCTAGTTTAGCCAAAATACTTACAACTTAAACTGTGGGCATGTAAAGTGAGCTCAATGTATGTGATGTATGCAATTAGAAGAGCATATAATCACGTAAAGCAAGTAAATCAAATGGACAGCGAGAAGAAATTACTCTGAAACAACAGAGTGATCTACAAAATGACAAACCCTCTGCTAACTCTCTTGTTCTCCTAAAAAATACACTATTCTGTTTTCACATAAAATAAAAAGTTAACAATTCTGCGACTCCACCCCTCATTTTACCTTTCATGCAAATAATGTAGCTATACTGTTTCACTTTACATTGATTTTGGTGGTGAAATCTCACAAAGTGGCCTAAAGTGAACACAATCAAGAACAATGTCAAGAAAAAAAACATCTCATTGGCTTATAGCTGAATACTCAATGCTGATTGTTGCATTTGGACATTCTAGAGATACTGTTTTTCGCCAGCAGACCGTTGTACGTTCAATTTAACGTCAGCTGTGGAAAATAAAACATTAGTTTTCCTTCATTAGAAAACACCAAGGAAGACCAACAGGAAGTAAACACTAAAGGGAACAACAAAAGAAGACAGACAAGAAGTAAACACTAAAGGGAACAGCAGTAGAAGACCAACAGGAAGTAAACACTAAAGGGAACAGCAGTAGAAGACCAACAGGAAGTAAACACTAAAGGGAACAGCAGAAGACCAACAGGAAGTAAACACTAAAGGGAACAGCAGAAGACCAACAGGAAGTAAACACTAAAGGGAACAACAGAAGAAGACAGACAAGAAGTAAACACTAAAGTGAACAGCAGAAGATAGATTTGTTTGCCTTACGTTATCCCTTATCAGCTTGTATCACCAAATTGTGTCAGTCCAACTGTCTGTTTGAGTTTTTTTTTTATAAATCAGTGTAGGTTGTGATTATTAGCTCGGAAGTAATCAGTGGAGCTCTCAAAAAGCAAACAGTATCATCTTACTCCTGCCTCAGGGTATACAACTATTTTGTGTGCCATAAACCTGTTGATTCAGCTCAGACACAATCACGGATGACAATATTCTTATCTTCGCATCCATCTATATTGAGAGTTTGCCAACAGTGAAGATATCCATTCCCCTTTGCTCAACCACCAGGCATGTTTCAGGTTTGGAGAGGTGACGGGCCGGGGTCTTCTGATATAAAGAGGCCATTGTATCACAGAGGCAGCCGTCCAGAAAGCTGCCTCAATCTGTATCTGCAAACAATAATAATATTCTAGTTTCTTATATGAATGTATTGTGAGAGGTGAGGGAAAGGTGAGCAGATCTGCAGGTGAGTCATGTCTACCTGCTGAGGTTATGTCTCAGTCTGTTTCCACATCATGTCTCTTCAGGAAAAGCTTCGGGTGCACATTTGAACTGTTGATCTTTAAAAAGAAAAAATCCAACATTAGATCATATTATATATAGTGTATTTATCCCAAATTTGGATTTTTTTTTCTTCTAACGGCAGCAGAAAGTTAATAACACATGAGTTACAATATGATAAATATAAATAAAATACAAGTAGTATAACAAAGGGGAACATAAATATATATCAACAGTAAAAACATGAATAGAATATGTATAGATATATATGTTCTGCTGTTATGTATACATTTAGAGTTTATGATTATCTTTTATTTGATTGATTTTGTTATATTTATCATAGAAATATTTTTAAGGAAATTCAATTAAGAAAACAAATGCAACAAATTTAATATCGTAATTTTTCAATCTCAATTATTTTCTTTATTATAAAACAATGTCAACTCCTTCGATTGAACATACATTTAATAGCCATTTTTTGTCTCTTTTCTTTAAATTACAAAAATATAACTATTGTCGTTTTATCAGCAGTTCTACAGCATTTTAACTCTAGGTCTCATCCTGCGCAAAAATAATAACTTAAGACAGATTCGTTTTTATTTTGATACATTTTTTTATTTTATTTTGCAGATAATTCATGCGCACACACAACTCAATTTCTATACTGACAAGTGCATACCCATATCTGGAAAAAACAAATGTCAGTGAATGAAAAATGACACTTTGTCCTTATTATTATTATGTACATATTTGTTTGCACAATTGTGGAAGATGGCATTTCGAAATCCTCCTCACCTTACTGTTTGTGTGTCAGATATTACTTTGTTAATTTGACACAGATTGCACAACACACGGTATGATGAAATAATACAAGTCAGTGCAAAACATTTCCCATTTTAGTTAATATATATTTGAATTTAACACGGAAATTATTTGGGAAATGTTGTGGGATATTTTTCATTTAAGCAATAAAATCCAGTCTGCAGGCCCTTATAAATGGGCCTTTTTTTCAATCACACCTCTACAGCAATATTTTAAATCTTTAATGTCTTTTACTCTATTTTTCTATATTCCAAGAAGGGCTTGAACTGACTTGAGGGCAGTAATTCGGAAAGTCATTGCAGAATCCTCCCAGCTCTAAGTGGCCGCTCTTGGATAAAAACTGTCCCGGAGCAGAAGTCTTGGCCGAGGCGCACTCCTCTGGGCACGGACTGAACGCCGCGGCACAGGGGATCTGGTGAGAGTAAAAGTAGCTGGCTTGTCCAGAGATCATGTTAAAAGAGTAGGGGTCCGACAGAGGCAGGGTGCACGCGGGGATGGACGTGGAGAAAGCGGTGCACGCGGTGCCAATCTGATGGCGTCGAGATTGCGCGCAGCTGAGTCCGATGTAAGACATCTCCTGGTGGGTCTGCAGGAACCGATCTGCATCCGCGGCACTGGACGCACTCAGCCGCTGGGAGACCATGGAGGTGGCGTGGTTTGGGAACCGCGGTGTCAGGTAAGTCCCCGTGCCAAGGTGAGTGCGCACTGGTGTTTGGAGAGGAAGAAACGGTGGCCAGTAAAACGAACCAGCGGCGGCTAAAGTCACACTAGTGGCGGTGCTGGAGGACATTAGGCGACCTCCTCCTCCTCTTTTTAACGCAAGCTTGGTCCTGGATCCAGCCGTGGCTCTGCGCCGGAGCTTCCCAGATGTGCCACCAATAAACACGTCCTCGCTGCAGGGGTCCAGCATCCAGTAGTTGCCTTTCCCCGGGTCATCGTAGTGGCGCGGCACTTTAACGAAACACTTGTTCAGGCTCAAGTTATGCCGGATTGAGTTTTGCCACCCCTGTCTGTTCTGTCTGTAATAAGGGAAGTTTTCCATGATGAACTCGTAGATGCCGTTCAGAGTGAGCCGTCGCTCCGGGCTCTGACGGATCGCCATCATGATGAGCGCGTTATAGCTGAAAGGAGGTTTCTCAGGTTTAATGCTTTCTTCTTCTCCTCCTTTCTTCTGAGTCCCCTCTCGTTTCCCAGTCGTAGGCAGGGTTTTGCTCCCCCCTTTACCGGTGCTCTCACTGTCAAAGTTTTTCTCTTGGCTGGGTTTCTCCGGAGGTTTCTGGGACGCAGAAGGAGTCTCCTCATCCATCACTCCCTCTCGTCTCAACAGCAGGCTGCTGATGCTGAATGAGGATTTGTGGAAAAATCGGTCAGAAGTTTTCAAGTCCGCCATATCTGTCATAAAGTCCTCAAAGACTTCCAGTGATGAGAGCAGAGCGACTCACTGAACTCTGATGCAAAGTGGTGAGGAGCCAAAGACACAGAGAGAACAAATGCGCATGATCACAGGAGCGTTACAGAAAGTATCTCAAAGTGACACAAGTGGTGCATTCAACAGCCTCTTATTTCAAGGGTTGGGGGGGTTACTTTAAAAATCTGAGTATCACAATATAAAAGAAACCATCTCCAAGTGGTTGACCAATTAGAGCAGAGCGGCTAGCTAACCAATCAGAGCAGACTGGGCTCTGGTTTCAGACAGAGGGTGAAAAGAGGTGCTGCAGCACATTATGAGAACAATAAACACCCTTTTCAACATTAAAGGAAGCAAACATGTCACAGTAGAGGCACAATATACTAATTTGAACCTGAACATGAGCAGAATATGGCCCCTTTAACCCATTAAAGAAAAACAATCACTTTCAAAAAGGCCTTTAAGTCACTCAATGTCCATTGTCAATAGAAACAAATCCATATAAGCTGGATAATACTTGAGTTAAAGAGGCGTTTTTAAAGGATTAAATGCTGTCAATCTGTGTGACTGATCGGTGAACTCTCGGGTTCACTTATAACACTTCCGGGACTCATGAAACTCAACCCTGCACAAGCCTTTCCCTCGGGGCTGGCCTCATCGCACTCTTTTTTTCTTCCTGTGCACCTTCTCTGACACCATGATTTGGCAAAATGCCTTTAAAAGTATAAGAAGATGTGTGGCCCAAAAGGATCTCGTAAGGAAGTAAAACGCTTGGAAATATCTGTGAATAGTGCAGGGTAATTCCACTTATAACTAAACATGTTATTGTTTAAAAGAAACTGAAATTACTTGATTAACTTCCCAACATAAACTACAGGTAGAAGAAGTATAGAGATCAAAATGTAAAGTAATAATACCACAAGAAACACTAATCTGTTGAAAGAAAAACTGTCAGTTTGTGAGGTTTATTTATTTAATAATCAATATAAGATAAACCTAACAACCTGACAATTCATTTTTTATTAACACTTATAAATCTCCAATTGTTTTAAATGCAACAGTAATCTGATTACATATTGTTTTATGTAACAGGTAGGGAATCTTTGTTTTTGTATCCTGATTACTCATTACATGCAATCCAATACTCCCCAACACGGAAAAATGGAAACGTTGACTTTAATTAAATGTATTATGTCAACAGATTTCAGTTTAAAGCAATAATATTAAATTAATATTATTGCTTTAAACTAACCTAAAAACAGTTAAATACTGTTCTAAAGTAATCCCCTCCTATGCTGTGTTTGACAGTTCATATGCCAGACATCAAACATGAGGAAGTACACATTTAATCTGTCATCATTACACCTCCTCTTTAGTTTATTTGAGATGAGTCTTCCTCCATAATCCCCGCGCTACACAAGTGAGCACTTGTTGGGAATGTCTCAGACTCTAGAAAGCACACCTTGTTTTTCTTAATACCTGTAATCCCCTGGTTTATATTTCTTTGTTTAATATTCGATATCATGTCTTGTGTTGTTTACAGTGATTTCTCATTAGCAGCCTCTATTATGAAACAGACTAACTCTGCCAACAGTTACAGTTGGACAACTTTATAATCCCTGAATGTCACTAAACCCTCAATCCCAGCTGTGTGCGTAATTTTCCGTTATGTTTTGAGCTTCTTGCAGCGTTGTGTTTATGCAGCGCTTTTAGTAAACGTTGTACATTGGTGAAGATGTTTCTTAATTTGCACGTGTTTTGGCACATTTCTGTTTTTATATTTGTATTGTCACTGAAGCTGCAGTGTGTTTCTCCTAATGGAAATGTTTTAAAATCTGAATTCAAAATCTCAGACACTCAAAATCCAGCACAAGACACTTTTTTTACGCTGCTATGGACAATCTGCAATAAATGCACATTTTATGGACAATCTTGCACCAAAGTTATTGATATTGAAGTGACTGTTATTTTGTGAATATTGATCGTTGTTGTTTTTTATTTTAATGTGTGCATATGTGTAAATGTGTCTGTTGATTGTGTATATAGGATAGGGCTGCATGATATATCGTGCCGTGACGATAATCGCGATATGCGCATGCGCGATATTCGCATCGCGTGGATGTGCGATCTTTAAAAAAAAAAAATTAAATTTAAATTTGTAGGACATTGCGATATTAAGTAGGCAAATGAACTCAAACACGTCATGTTACAATTATTTTGCTGCTTGCTACAAAAGGAAAACTTGCGCGGCTCTCATGTCAGGGGTACTTGAGTGAGTGACATGCAGGCTCTGCATGCAAACGGACCCGGTGATTAAAGGTAAAAACACTGAATAAAGTAGTTTCATGTGTTTCTCCAGGGCAGTTCGGCGCTGCTAACCGAGCTAGCTCAGCTTGTTGCTCTGATAACTTAAGATCCAGACGTCCGTGACTAAAATCCTTCATCCGGTTAAATATAGTTAAACAAATACCAATTGTATAGCATTAAAGTTCAAGAAAGGATGGTTTGCGGACAAAAAAACAGTCTTTTCTTCAATTCCTGTATTTTTTCATATCGCAATATATATCGCAGGGGTGAAAGAAATCGCAATGTCAGTTTTTTCCAATATCGTGCAGCCCTAATATAGGATATACATATTATATACATATCTGTATTACTGTATCATTTTACATTCGGGATTGTTAGAAACGTCATTTCGATCTCTCTGTCTGTAAACACAAACTGAGTAAGATTGACATTAAAGTTGACTTTGACTTGACTTTAAGGCTGTTGTCGCGTGTTTGAACTTGTCGGCCACCGTACAATTACATTAAAACACAGCTCTATCAAAGACAATTGTTGTAGGCCTCACATTAGTAAAAAAGTAAAATAGTGCAGAAAATATAGCATTTATTTCCAAAATATTTGAATCATAAGCAATATAATCTTTTAAAGTTGAGCCTAATGCCTTGTTATAGAGCAAAGATAACTGAAATGTATTGCCTGCCATGTTAATACTGCACTGAAAAGAAGCATCGGAAAGTTAAAGAATGTGATCAAATACAAAAAGTTGGTAACACTTTATATTAAGATACACAAATTAACCATCAACTAGTTGTTAATTAACATGCATATTAGCAGTATAT
>CALSBW010025401.1:0-11846 GCA_943590975.1 Lindbergichthys nudifrons | reverse complement strand
GAGATATTAGTTATACAGTAATAGTATTGACAATCTAAAAAAACTGACCAACTCAACAGTCAACTTTATATTTATTATTGTCTAAAGCATTTATTATTTTCATTTTTCCCCTCTCATATTCAGTGTGGAGTGTGGACGGATTGAGACAGCGTGGAGTCCAGAGATGCAAACCCATTGACTGCATTATTTGGCGTGGTCCCACAGGAGACACGAATAACTGATCAGGCTGAGGCTGTGGCATTCTCTACCCTACTTGCTAGACGTCTGATACTCTTTAGTTGGAAGAAGGCTGCACCGCCGTCTCATAAGCGCTGGGTAGAGGAAGTAATGTCCCATCTTAAACTTGAGCAGCTAAAGCACACTACTCGGGGCTCTATCGCAAAGTACTATAAGGTCTGGCAACCGTTTCTGTCCTACTTTGAGAACTAATTATCTGACATTAAAACAACGTTGCCAACCCCCCTCCCTTTGTTTTTATTTATTTACGTTCTCATTTTTACTCTTGGTGGAGATTCTTCAAGTTTAGTGGAACGCCATATCCTTTCAAGTTGTCTCGACTTTTGCTTTATTTTGCGGGTTTCGGCATTATGCCGTGGAGCTAGTCTATGTTGTTTTATTTTCTTCTTTTTCAAAGGAGCAACAGAGTCTAATTTTATTCGCAGCGCACCTGTAGCACTATCAACAACATGATCAATTTGGGGTGGTGTACATTTTGTATAAGTTTCCTCCCTTACATACAGACATGCTATTGAGTTAAGTATTGATGGAATCTCTTCCTTAAATGTGGCTATCGCACTAACAGATAGGTTTCTGCTGCAGGAGCTTTTGACTAATGGTTTGTAGTCTAGTAACAGTACTTCAAAAGTTACTAAAAAATGGTCGGATAAAGCAGGATTATGTGGTTGGACTAATAGTTGCTAAATTTCAATACCATAAATCAGAACAAGGTCGAGAGTGTGATTATTACATTACATGTCATTTGATAGACGCTTTTATCCAAAGCGACTTACATACATTCAGTACTGTGGACAATCCCCACAGGAGCAATTTGGGGTGAAGTGTCTCGCCCAGGGACACAACGACATGCTGACTGCAGTGGGACTCGAACTTGCTAACCCCTGATTGAAAGTCCAGCTCTCTATCCACTGAGCCACAGCCGCACAGATTATAGTGGTTTGGTTTATTTACACTCTGACGGAAACCAATATAATCTAATATAGAGTTATGCAACAGTAAGGCTATTTTTATCGTTGTCAACATGAATATTAAAGTAAACTACGATAATTACTTTATCTGTTTTAACCAAAGTTGATAAAAACTCAGAGAATTCTGATAAGAATTCTGAATAAGGACCTGGTGCATGGTACACTGTAACAAATAAGATTGGCTGCAAAGTTTTCCAGGTCGGATGCGTAAGACTAAAAACAAGGCTTTCAAAAGGAGGTATAATTTAATTTTGGTTTAGTATTGATAAGTAAACTTGAGTCAAGCATGGCTGCACACCTGGTTTAAAAAAAACTGATGAATGAAAAATTAAAAAGCTGTACAAGATAAAGTTAAAGGAATCCCGGTACATCCTGATTACAAGGTAGAAGAAATGACATTTAAATATAGTCTTCCAAAATCTACTTCCACAGCCCAAATTGTGAAGAAAAAAACTAAGAAAAAGAGAAGCCATCGTTGGGATCATTTTGCAATTTGTTTTCTTTTATTTGTCTTGTCAAGTCCCAAGTAAAACAAATCCTTATTTTCAAACAATTACTTTGCAAAACATACATTATTTCCCTCAACAATGAAAAGATCTGGTACTGTACTCTACCCACATTTAAATATGAACATGTAACCCTGTGTACATCTCAATCCAGCCCTCTGGTGTTCTGTTTAAAAATAGAGTACAGCCCACTTACAATAAAACAAATAAAAACATTCTCCTATGATCCAGTCTTCAGTCAGAAAAAGACTAGTAGTTTTCTTTACAATCATCGGTCAATAAGGCCACATGCCTCAGTGGTGCAGCATCCTCACAAACACTTTGTCAGGAAAAAAGCAGTAAATGTAAACATTTTGTGACAATTAGTCGATTCAATGTAATAAACACTATTGTCGAATACAACTTATGTTCTGTTGAAAAAAATAATAATCATCTGATAATGAATGTTTTGCTTCCCTGACAAATAAGCAACTCTATTTAACAACAAATAAGCCGCTGGTTGAAAAAAAAAGATCCTTTTGGACTCGGATCGTCTCCCCATTAATACTGAAGGATCAAATATGTTATTTTATTATAAATAACATTTAGTTTCTCTAAAGTAAAACATAATACTGAAAATCAAAGATAAGATACACACACAAATAGTACACAAAGCAACCTTTAAAAAACACGTGAAAATGTTACAATGAATTACTTTCCACTTCCCTAAAACAACAGTAAAAGATATGAAGATAGAACAAAAAGGATGAAAACATGATGAAAATTCGTTAAAAAGAGGATCAGTGTTGCACTCTGAATCTCGTTATACTCTGTGTACAATGACAATAAAAGGCTTTAACTTTAACTCAGTGTCTATACTGTGGAAATTAAGCCACAAAAACCTGGTTTCTTCTCATCGATACCGACAATTTTGTTAATTTTGGTATAACGACCAAGCTTGCTGCAGAATATAAACTATATAAAACTACAGTAGATGTTGATCTAATGCAAATATATTGCAAGTTCTGCTTTTCTCCTGTAAACAACCAACATGATTCAAATATAACAGTAAAGAAAGGAGGCAGCTCTCAGTATAACATGATTCACACAAAAATGCTTGAATATTAACAGACCAAAAATATCTTCCTTTTTAAACATGTGAACATTATTTGTTATCTACTTGAAAATGCTTAAAAGTCTCAAGGGTTTATGCCATATTTGGATTACGTAATCAGCACCTTTATGTCATTGATTGACTATCTTTCCTCCTGCAAAACTCTTTTGCACGAAACTAACCAGAGGCCGGTCTCTGCTCTTCAACTGGCTTCTTTTACCATTCCAAGCTGAGATGTGTTGCTGGTCGCTGGTTCGTAGCAGTGTTAACAATCAGTGAGCAGTTTAGGCAATAAGGAAGGGTTGTCAGTGTCTTTAAACTCCTGTTGGTGGAGGAGTTCAGGAGAAATAATAACAAACTAAAGCACAGAGCTGAAGGGATAACATATCCCTCTTTTGTGTCTTTGGAGGACAGAGTGACTGCCAGCTGTGCACACAATCTTCAAGTGTTTCTCGATTTCACAGGCGACAAATAGCTTTTTGTGGCAGTGATCCACAAAAGCCCCAAAAAGGACTGCATAGTTGATTTCAGCTCAACCATTTCTTATAAAGCACGTAGTGGGGGAAATCCTCCACACAAAACATAACTAACGTCCCTTATCTGAGTTGCATCATCTCTGGAGAGTCAGGAGAGGATGGGGAGGTGGAGGATGTGGAGGAGATGGAGGATATGGTCAGAGGAGGCAGCTTCTCACAGGCAAAATATTCCTTGAGGGGAGCGAAGAGGTGGCGGATGACGGGTACGCTCCACGACTTCCCCAACACCTTCTGCCTCTGCTGCCGGGTCATGTTCCTCACGTCCGTGTAATGTTTGGGGAAACCAAAGATCCTGGAGAAGAATAAGGGACAAGATCTCATCAGTCAAAGTCTCACGGTGTTACATTTAGATATGCAACAATATATTCGATTATTTCTATCAACAGAAATATGACTAACATAATGAACACATAAAAGTGTTTTTGAAAAGAAAAATAAATAAAACAAATAATTGAAAGCAGGGAAGACCAACAGTCTTCTTCTTGTCATTTTAGTGAGCAGCACATTTAGCTTGTTACCTTTGATACACAATCTTTAATATATCTATAAAGATGCTTACTTTTCTAGTTCAGTGATCCAGAGGCTGTCCTCCCTGCCGTTGTTGAGGACGGGCAGCAGAGAGGACGGTCCTTTGCCCTGCCTTAGAGAGTTTGAATTGGTAGTGATCGTCCTCACCTTGGTGACCTGGAATAAAAACCACACAGAGTGATTATTTGTATCTTGATGAACCCCACAATCATATTTGTTTTTTGGTTAAAATAAAGTCACATTGAGCGAAATAACGAAATGTGATGCAGCGGGTTCAGTCACTGACCCTGGCTTCTCTTCCGATCTCTAAACAGTCCTGCAGAATCAGCTTGTCGTTCTGGGACGCTATGATGGGCCTGATGGGGGGAAAACATGTAAGAACATTAAACAAAGCAATGAGACAGCAGTTCAGAGCAAAGAAAGGGCAACAAAGATAATGAGTAAAAACTATAGAATACTTATGTGTTAACAATAACATATGACTCTTATCAAATACATAGTCTGACACAATTAGTTGTGAGTTATTCAACCATTATAAATTATGTTTAATTGAAAGTCTCACCTGCTCATCCCCGGGATGTTTCCCCAGAAGTATCGTGCTCTGTGAGCAGGGCTAACTTTGACTGCATCCACCAGCACCGGGTTGCACTGTTGAAGAATCACATAATCACATCAGTCATTGTTGAGAAAAACACTAGAGCTATGAGGACAGCAGGAAGGGAAAGAAATGGGAAAGGTAAAAAGAGAGGAAAAAGTAACAGTAACGGCCCGTCCGCACAGCGGCGTGCGTTGAAGCTTCAACGCTTCTGCCCATTCACTTTGAATGGGGTGACGTCACGTTTCGCTGAACTGCATTGTGGGAGCGAAGCGTAGCTTCAAAAGCGTTGCTCGCTGCAAAAGTTGAGCAATGTTCAACTTTTGAAGCTTCGGGGGAAGCGTCAGCCAATCGAATCATATGCCAGTACAAGCTCTAGCCAATCAAACCGCATGCTTGTGTGTCCGGGGCGGGAGATTCATGTGATTGGTTGTTGGTCGAGTTTCAGCCCCCCCCGCCGGCAAGCTTCAAAGCACGCCGCTGTGTGGACGGGCCGTAAGAGAAGGAGGAGGAAAGAGCTCAAGATAAAAATAAATCAAATGCATGGTGCCCACCTCGAGGAAGCGGCAGATGTTGACTTTGTCATGTGTGTTCATGAAGACGACGTTCTCAAAGAGCCAGAAGAACGGCCTGGGGTCTTCCTCCTTGGGCTTCAGCAGCTGGAGGATGCGGTAGTACTCAAAGAACAGCCTGCCACTGCCCTCTGCAGGAGAGAGGAGGGGATTACAGCAAATACATTGACCATATGTGCAATAAATGATTATGAAGTTAGAAACTTGCATTTCAACTTGGCATTTTTAATCGTTGACAACAAATGTATTTAGTGCTGAAACACATACAACAGTAACGTACCATAGAGGCCTTTTCTTAAATGGTTGACGATGGAGAGGTCGTTACAGGGGCTGCCACCGATCAGCATATCAAACGGACCCCACTGCTCCAGCTGGAGGTCAAAGAGGAGATGGTTTGGTTCAGTATTGAGTCAAGATATATCAAATAAGATATATGACTCAAAACAACAACAAATGAGAACTTCAAACAAAAGACAAAACATTTTTTAAAAGGTTGCAAATGTACAGAAAATGAACATACGTGTTTCTGGGTGATGAAGCGGGCGTCTCCAACGTGGATGATCTTCCCGTCGTGGTTGACGGTCGCCACTGCAATCGAATCCTCACAAATCTCTGAAGCATAACATGTGTCTACTTTGAAGCCGAGATCCTTCAGCACCAGGTAGCCTGAACACATCCAGAAAGACACACATCAACATGCTGTAAGCCTGGAAAATAATCAGGAAGACTTGTATAATCAGAGTTTTAATGAATGATCTTATCATGAAATACTTAATAAAGTACTGATAAGGAACAGGTTTCCCAAAAGCATGTTAGGGCTAAGATAATGGTGAAATCCATCTTATGAACCTTCATTATTTTACACAGTATTTTCCTTTTAGACATTGTTACTGAAAATAAACTCCAAATGATCAGAGATTGTTGATTAACGACAAGAGGAGCTCAAGAACCTGCCGGAGAACCCAGAAAAAAAGAAATTATTTAAAAAAGGCTATCTATAAATAATGTGTTATTAATTTCTAATGAATACTTATTTTCATTGTTAAGTTAACTTTGATTTGAAGGAGAAAATATTTAAATGAGAAATGAAGAAAATCTCTCTACTTCTCCTCCAGTTTACAACACATTTGCTTTTTCCTGTATGTATTTTTATTGTTTACAGAAAGTTAAATGTGTGTGTTCACTAACCTGTTGCTATGCCATCAAACAGGGACAGAACTTTGATCGGTCTCCTCAGGTTTGCAGGGATGGACGGGTAAACACGGTGAGGCTCCTACAAGATAAAAAAAACAGCAACATAATATTAAAAAGGAGATTTGTCAAATCATTAACTTGTTGATTGACAGAAAATGAATTGCTAACATATATAACCACATATATAACTGTGTTAGACATGAACAATTGTTAAAACAAAAGCTCTGTAGATCACTCACAAACTCCATGGCACTGTTGTTGGCGAATAACTCCTGAACACGGATGCTCCAGTCCTCTCTGGCAATCAGAGCGCCGTGCGGTCGATGAGGCTGACACAGGAAGCAGATCCACGGATCCAGCTCCTTCAACGAATCAAACGTCCCCGCACCGACCAGGATGTCCATACAGTCCGCGCAATAGGATCTGCAGATGGAGAGGTAGAGCAGAACGGGTTGGAAAGACAATTAATGAAGAGTATGAAATACCTTTATCTAGGGGTCTTCTCAGACTAAAACTGTTTTTAGTTCTTGTAGCCTTAACTTCATAACTTACAATAAGATGAGTTCAAAAAAAGCTCCTATCACTGATGTTGTCTGGCTAATTCAATCATACTTAAAGGGGATCTATCATGCAAAATGCACTTTTGTACGTCTTTTATACATGAATATGTGTCCCCGGTGTTCCAGGGAACTCACCAAGTGTCAGAAAACACAACCCTCTCTATTTTCCTCCATACCCAAATCTCTAAAAAAGGGGCTGCAACGGATCTGATACAGACTGATCCAGATTTGAACACTTCTATGTCGTCACAGAAGTGGCGCTACGGCTATTGGGCCAACTCTCCACCTATCAGGGGAATGTGGGGTTGGGCCACGGCCGGCCATTGCCGCTCGAAAGCGCTGGAGACGCTGTAGTACATATGCCAGGCCTGTAAGTGGCGCTGTAGTCTGCCACAAAAGCAGCGAAGAAGACTTCCCGCCCATAGTTACCATGGTTACCCTTCTGTTTATTCTCCGCTGTGGCTTTCTTTCTCCCTCCCCGAGGCAAGCGTTTGCTCCCGCTGCTTTAATTCAATGCAATCCCTCCCCGTCGAGGCAAGCACTGTAATTCTCTCCGGTTAGTCCACCAGCAGATGACAAACACCCACCTCTTCGCCTCTTCCAAGGAACGAGGGGACCGTGGTGGCAGAGTTTCAGTTTCAGTTTGTTTTTCGCCGGTCAAGATGTCCGTTAAAGTTTAAATCTTCCGGACAAAATTAGAAAAGTGACGGTCAAAGGTCTTCTTTGTTATTTATTGAGCTTTAAAACAAATGAATAACGACTCTATATAATAAAACACGGAGGACGGAGATCTCTTTTTCTCCCCCTCTTCTGACAGCCCAGCAGCTGATCAGAGCACGTCTCCCCTCTCCTGCAGGGGGGCGTGGTCAGCAGAATCAGACCCGTAGACAGCAAACAGCACATAGAGCGAAATGAGGCATGGCTAAAATGCATGATCTGTTTGGTATTTTGAAAACAGAAACGTATAAATATACCTTATATAGGTATGGCCCTACAATATATAATTTAAATATAGCATGATAGGTCCACTTTAAATCAAAAATAAAAAGTCACTTTATGATGCATTAACTTGGTAGTTGGGATGATCCACCATGTGCCAGAAGTAAGCTTTAGCAAAATCGAAATATCTTATTATGAATGTCTCCACTGGATAACTGTGTTGTGCAAAGCATGCAATTCATGAAAACATATTTTATAAGTTAGAGCAACTACAGGGGGTAAAGAGCATATGATGCCATTGACAGGCGACAACATAAAACACACCTTGATTAAAATGACATATTTCTTAGGTTTGAACATTATTTGAAACATGTTGGATGTAAGTACAGAGCTCACCTGCATTGGCCTGGTCATTCTAAGATATTTTAATGCAGATGTTTTCCACACTGTATTTCACTTTTAGACAAATAACGAAAACCTTTTATTTATATAGCTAATAAAACTAAAAAAAGCTAAAAAAAAAGAGATTAACAAACCAACCTGCAGCAGCTGTCGTTGCCACACATTATGACCTCCATTCCGTAGCAGCAGATGGTGCAGTAGGACTGATATCCATCGTCATCGTACCGATACAGAGTTTCTGTTAAGTTATTCTACAGGGACACAGACAGCATCACAGACACTGGTTAGGGACGGTTTAACAGAGGTCGAGCACAGGAGAAAGAACAGTGCAAATGCACTTTGACCCCTCTGAAAAATCTATTTGAGTAGTGTGTTATCTACATGTAGGGAGGATACGAATGTTTCTTCCTATTTCACACACATATTCACAGCACAATGGTAACGGCTTGTTCGAAACATTAAGACAAGTTGATGATTCCTTACTTTACACTTCACACAGAGGCTGCCTTTAAAAAGAGGATGAAATATCTCCACGTCTTCAGTACCACAGCACAAACAAAAGCCTGCAGACAAAATACAAGCAAAGACACAATGACTACATTTAAAAGCATGCCTTTCATGTTATACGATAAATATGTTTCAAATCTTAGAAATAATATAAACCTAATAATAGATTACCTCACATTCATTCATATAGAACTGTGCACATAAAATCGACAAATTAACTGCTCACTTCAATATTCTCCGCTACAAAATCAAATAAACTAATTACATCAAAAAGGACATACAACATGCCTAAGCTCTTACCCTCAATTTCCAGCTTTAAGTCCATGATCCTACGGATGGCACTCTCTGTAAGGAAAAAAATATATATATATATCAAACACAAATCTAGTACTCAGATATACGTATACAATATACATTTATTTTAATATTATTTTTGTTTTTCACTAATGTTCCTTGCTTAATAATTGCTTCTATTTACACCGTTTTAATTATATATATTTTACATGACCTGTTTTACATCTGTGAATGAGAAAGAAAATGAAAGATTTAGATTGTGATGAACTACCTCTGCGTTTCTGGTCCGGCTGTGTGTACGTGCTCGACGGATGGTTGACTTTATTGTACGTTTTGGCGTAGTCCCTCGTCTTGTAGGGCACATAATCCGACTCATACTGATATTCTGTACAAACTATGAAGTCCACTGAGACAAATGTAACATTTGTGAGATTGGGATAGATAAATAAACATTGATTGATTGATTGATTGATGTTCACAAACCCAATATTATCATGTCAGTTTCCACAATTCTAACAAAACTCAGATAATTCATTCAAAATACTGACAGTCCTTTGTTGTCTTTAACAAAAGCCACCATGTAACTCTCAAATGAATCATGAAAATGAATAATACATAATCTAATATATCATAAAAGATGATTGTGAAACAATGAAAAACAAGTGAAAATGTGTCTGATTTAGACCCTTACATAACACGTGTAAAATTGTATATTTGTATGGACATTTTTGTGATTATTTAATATGATTATATACTATACAAAAGGCAATATTTGATATTTTAAATATAAAAATGAGAACAAATAAAATAGAGTTTGATATTTCAGATTACATATTTATTGAATAGACAATTAGTTTTAAATGCCTTATTATTCCTTGTGTTTTTTATAGTGCTAATATATTGTTTTCTATCCGTTCACTGTGTTCTATATGCATGGATGCATGGATGGGTTGAGGTCTAGGCATGATATTACCCCATCACAGTTTGTAATAATGCGTGCCAAACAAACACCGCCCTACCGGTGTGGTGTCATCCGTGTTTACCAAAGTATGGCGGCGCAAATAGACCGCGGTGTCCCGCTCAGTACTGTAAGTAGGATTTACTTGTATTTAATGTTGACAAACTGTGGCGTGAACTGCACCACTGCTGTTCTAATATACTATGTATCGTTAAAGAGCTCACGGTGTATGTTTATTGATTCAAATGCCATGATGACGGTCAGACTGCAGAGCTCTGGTTGCATTTATCAGCTAGTAACATTTAGATGTAAGTATAGGTAAATGCACTGGTGTTTTGGAACTAAGAACATCAACTCGAGTACTTAAGTACAATTTTCGAGGGACTAGTACTCTATTTGAGTATTTCATCTATGTTGCTATTTACTTATACCCCGATACAATCTAGAGGTAAATCTTGTACTTCTACTCCACTATATATATTGAATACCTTTAGTTACTTTGCACATTTGGATTAATGATGTGAAACATATACAACCCTTAAAATATATTGTTTACACCTGAAGTAACCCTTGTGTAAACTACCCTTCAGCATAAAGTAAATAAAACCAGCTGAGTTTTCACCAGCTGTTCAAACACATTAATGCATCAGTAATTGTAATACAAACTTTTCATATATATTATTCTGTAATGGGCACTTTCAGTTTTGGTACATATTGATGCTAATACTTTTATACTTTTACTTGAGTAACATTTTTGAATACATGCCTTTTAGTTGTAACGGAGTATTCCTACATTTACTTAAGTACAAGATCTTAATTATTAAACTACTGACGGTTCTTTAACTCTACTGAAAACAATCAAGCTGGTATTAACAATTATAACGTATTGTTACTGATCGTTAAATGGAGCCAACGTCACTCAATGTGTGTCATTTTAACACAAGAAAAGCAAACACTTTTTCCCAAACATTTTATATTTTATCATATATTTTTCCTTTATTTTGATCGCTTATTACACTGTGGGGCAAAATGTTGGTCAAAACCACTACTATCACTAGAGTGCTACCCACACACTGCTGTGACCACATGATATCAAACTAAACTCAGTTTCACTTTCAATTCTCAGTAACTGTAACTGAAAACTTGGGGGAAGAACTAAAGTAATTATAACATATAATGATACAAATTGATTGATTGATTGGTCAGTGACGTGCGGTGAGGTTCATGGCTGGTGAGGCACTGACTCACTGAGTCAGATTTACAAATATTATATTTTGACCTTAAAGGTGGGGTAGGTACGTTTGAGAAACCGGCTGCGCGTTCGTGTGTGTTGGAGGAGGGGCTCTATAAGGAAGTGGCAGATTTTCTCCCTGGTAGGGTAGGTAAGTTTGAGAAACCGGCTCGAGTTCACTAGAATTTGAAAATACACAGCCGGAACAAATCTGCCACTTCCTTACAGAGCCCCTCCTCCAACACACAAGAATGCGCACATGACCAATGAGGGCATGAGATAAGTTTGTGCAGAGATGGAAGGCTGACAGGCAGGTATATAGAACTCATTTCCTGCCATAACTCCACAAACAAACTAAACAGGTTTTACAAATGCCACATGATTCACTAACAAACACAATGTGGTTTGCAAATACAAAACACCATCTACAAACTAATGCATTTAGTTTTGCAAAGAAAAAACGTATCTATCAAACAAACACATAACATTTTTCGAATAAATCATGTTTCAGAGACAAATTCAGCATAGGTTTTACAAGTACACAACTTTTTTTTACAACTACAACACTTTTTTTTACAAGTACAAAACTTTTTCTTCTCACGGCGGAATATTACTGCCAAAAGTCACGTGACTCACTCACGTGACTTTTGGCAGTAATATTCCGCCATGGCTGGCTCATACACACTCACACATGCTCACTCACACATGCTCCACGGCAGCAGGGGG
>CALSBW010025397.1:10857-23318 GCA_943590975.1 Lindbergichthys nudifrons | reverse complement strand
CTCAGCTCTGAAGTCCAACATCCATCTGAGAGATCTGGACCTGAGTCTCAACGATCTGCAGGATTCAGGAGAGAAGCTGCTGAGAGATCTTCTGGAGAGTCCAGACTGCAGACTGGAGACCCTCAGGTCAGTAAGGGGTCTCTGCTGGTTCAGCAGTATTGTATGAAACACAGGGAGGTGCAAAGCCACATTTAGTTAGTGAGCAACTTTCTAACAGACATATAGGATTTTGCAGAAGAGTGTAAAAGGTTTTCTGTTTGGTTTCCTGTCATGTTTTTAGTTTCTAATGACTGGTTACTTCCTGTAATGCAGCTGAGAGCTGTGGCAGGCAGTCGTAGTGTTTGCAGAGAAGATATGGTGGGATGTAAAGCATGAGATCAGGACTCTGAAGCTGACTCAAAGAACTAACACTTATTTTAAACTGGATCTAAAACTGTTGGGTTGTGTTCATCCCTACAGGATCAGAAATTATGAGACGATCAGAGCCGAGATCCAGAAGACCTGTGAGTACTGAAACCATATCCTCCATTCATCAGGATATTGAACTGATCTTAAAAGGTCTTTATAGAACAACAATATATTTTGACTCCATCTTGTTACAGCTCTTTTCAATCACTTTGGCTGCTAATGTTTCTCTTTGTTCAAGTTGTATTATTATTGTTGTTTTTTTCTCTTTCACTTCTTCTCTCCATCAGGTGAGCGCAGGGTTTTTTGTTTGTTTGATACGGGGCGTGTTTGAGACGTATAGAGGAGTGTGAATGCACTGTATTTTGATAAATAATCAAGATGGCTGCAGCTGATGAGGAACGTCCTATCTCAATATGAAATGAAAAGACTCAATAGCGTAAAGCTTTTCTGAAGAAGAAAGATCTGTTACCATATTTCTGCAGAATCTACTTGACCAACTCTTATCAGATTTAGAATCCAGTTTATTGCCAATTAGGTTTTTGCACATGCGAGGAATTTGATTTGGTGTTTTGCTGCAAAGAGAAGAAACATAAATATAGAAGAGAAAAATACATTCTTAAAAATGAAGGAATATATTTCATTACATATCAGTTCACCTGCTGTGATGTGCAGTTATAGGCTGGTGTTAATGTGCTGTGATTGGCTGTTACTGTGATTGACTGGAAATACTGTGCTGTGATTGGCTGGTACTGCTGTGACCGTGTTACAGGGCCGCTCAGCACTACGTCACATGTTAACCTGTTAACCTGAACCTGTTAAGCCCCACGGACCCTTCGGTGGGTCCGAAACCACAACATCTGCAAGCAACAGTGTCTGAGGGCTTCTTAAGATTTAATAAACTATGAATGTTTCATATCCATGTAACGGGAAGAAACTCAGCTAACTGATAATTTGTTTTATTTTTAGCAAAAAAATACACAAGGCTAACGCTGAGCCTCTGAATTAGCCCTGAGCGAAAAAATGCTAACGCCGTTAGCACAGAACTCACGGTATAACACCCTTATTACTTATCGTAACTGCACATCCAACCCATCGATTAGCATCGTGAGAGTACACAGAATCGATAGGTATCTATAGCATCACTACATGATCAGAACTCGCGACATTAGAAACAAAAATAGACATCGGAACACGTGGCATTAGGTAGCCAACACGGCAATACGTCTTGTCGTTGTCTGATCAAAAGTTGTCTTCAATGGCATTAAAACGATAATAACACTGCTGAAGGTTAATCCAACGTGTCTGTGTCACTTAGAAATGATTTCTGATAATCCATCATATTTATGGCAAAAACTGAGTTTTCATATATAGCTGCTATGGTAGCTACTGGAGTGTATGACAGCTTCCTGTTGTGGGGCATTCTGGCTACGCATCACTCATTCACCAATAGGTAATGTTTAGATGGATTTGAGGAACTTTCCTATCGATTCCATTGGCTCTAACTGTTAAAAAGAGGTGCCAATCATCAAAATCGAGCAAGGGGGGCCAGAGTCTTGATACAGGGTACTTATTATATGTTATAGTTTGGATTCCTAAAGCTTTTAGTCTACTAACCCATCATCCAAGGGTAGTTTTCACTATAAGTAATGTTTTCTTTTTTGGACGGACACTATAATTTACATTTTTTTACTATGTTCAATCTGAATTTACTTTTAAATAAAAAATATCTATATTTATTCTGACTTTTCTACATCCAACTCACAGGTTTATCATTACTTTGAGAAAAAAGATTATTAATTTAACCCTTTTAGAAGATAAGATATGGTCATTTGTTCTGGGAATGTCATTTTCGAGCCTGAGACCTGAAAAACAGGCTCAGTGCTTAACAGGTTAACAGGTTAATAACCGGTTGGAAATCAACAATGAACTGACAGGATTGAATATATGATTTGGTCTTACCATGACGTTATGCTCTGGAATTGTAGTTTGTGTTCATAAATAATATCATCCTGTAGTGAACCCTGAAATGTCTAGTACCCCAAAGTTTTATGATAGAAATGTAGAGTAGGGTCTCCAGCTCATAGAAACTGCCGGATGCTAACCTGCATATGTTGGAGCATTTGCACAGTTAGCATAAGTTGAGTTAATTAGCATTAATTAGCATATGCAGATAATAGTTAACAAATGGTTTGGCCAATTTTTACAATTTTTGAGTGGTTTTGGCAGTTTTAACCAGAAAGTGGCCATATTTGTACTGAGTGCTGATTTGGATAAATTGTGGGTCGATTTAAAAGTTTTAGGGGACTCAGAACGGCCATTTTGGAGCCCAAACATTTCAGAAATGGATTCGCAAGGATTAGCTATTGTCTACATATGCTAATTATTAGTGAACATTATGCTAATTGTGCAAATTGCCAAACATATGCAAGTTAGCATCTGGCCGTTTCTGTGTTGGGAACCGGTACTATACATTCATATCATACAACTTTAGGGTACTCAACATTTCAGGGTTCACTTATGCCCCTTTCACACCAACGCGGTTCCGGGCTGGTTCGGAGCTGGAGCTTGAAAAGCACCGGTTTTTCCGGTTTGCAGCGGAGCCGCCTCTAAGCTCCGGAATCCGGTTCGTTTCAAGCACCAAAATGTTGTCGGTCTAGAAAGCAAGCACCGCATACGTCACGCTTACGTCAGAGGCGGGGTTAGGAGCAGGGGCATCCGTTGTAATGTTATACCATAGTAATTAATGCTGCAAAGCTGGGTATTTTCAGCTCGGCACATACAGAGGCTAACAACAGCTAGCTCTAACGCCATCGAATAGGACGTATATTTACCTTCTTTCTCCTACGGAATCGTCGTTGAAGTTGATGATGATGATAGTAAAGAACTTTTGAATGAAGCATGTAACGACTGTAAAGTCGTCCCATTTCTTCCATTTCGTTTCGAGAGAGCAAAACCAAAACGAGTGGCGCTTCAATACAATCGGACATTGTTGTTGTTGTCGATTTGAGGGGTTTCCGCGCGGTTTGGCTTTATGAAGCAGGCACGCAAACGGTTACGTCATGACGCAAACGATGACGCAATGACGCAGCACCAGTCGGGCTCTGAGCGGTGTGAAAAGAGCGGGAGCTGAACCGAAGAACCGGTTCCGAACCAGAAAAGCTCTAGCACGGAGCTAGAACGGGAAAAGCCTTGGTGTGAAAGGGGTATAAACTGGCAACTAGACTATAAGCTAGCTAAAATATCTAACTTTGTGTCTATCGTAGCTCCAGTTTCCTTCTCACCTGAACACACATCTGAATCTTCATAGAGGTAATCCTATAACCTGCTCCTTATACTTTTTTTAAAGTAATTGTATAATCATCTTTATTTAATGTTATGCTTTTCAAGACATCTTTTGTAAGATGGTGTACAGCAGTGGTTCTCAACCTTTTCTAGTCTCAACCCCTCAGAACAATCCGGTCCGTGACCTTTCCCCCCATTCCTTTTTATCTTCCAGGTCCAGGAGGGGAAATGTTCCAAAGAAAGGTGGCCTTTTCCAAACAGAGAGCAGCGAACGCATCACTGGACAACAGAGAACCTGAGACTCTGATCCACCGTGCAGGAACCCTTCTCCGTGCCCATCTCAACAAGTGTCCTCAGGGAGATTACAGTGCACTTCTACACATTCGCTTTTATCCAAAGCCACTTGTATGCATACTCCATACTGCGGACAATCGACATGCTGACTGCAGTGGGGATTGAACCAGTGCTCTCCTGATCTGAAGACCAGCACACTAACCCACTGAGCCACAGCCTCATAATCCTGCGTGTGGATGAGATTCTGTTCTGCCTGTAATCAAAGCACTAAGGTTCTCTTGGAAACGCTAACAATCAGATAAAGATCAGATAAAGATCAGATAAAGATCAGATAAAGGCCAAGAAGAAGATTATGAAAATGTTTTCCACTCTTGAACTTCTTTGTTTTTGTCACCACGGGTTAATTAATGTCCAATCAAATGTTTCCTCTGATTTATAACACTTGTAAAAGGAGCTCTGCTGGTATCAGTGAAACTGTGGTAATAAGGTTTCGGAGCATGAAGTCTTTATGAGATGTGATCAGATATTGTTGTGACCTTTAAGATGTGTTGAGATGACTTTAAAATGAAATGCATGTGTAGCTGCAGAGAGTGGACTCAGGTTACTGACGGGGGTCTGTGTGCAGAGGAAGAACTGACCCTGGGTCAGCAGAGGCTCTGCAGTGGACATGCTTCAGATGCTGATGTGGAAACGCCTCGTACAGTGTGGAGTCTATTTTTATATAACATTACAAGACTGATTCTTATTATTACATTATTTGCTTATTGTGCTCATTTATGTGGCTGTGACTTTGGAATAAATAGACCCAATCACCCCCCCCCCCCAAGTTTTGATGAGGAGGACAGGAACGAAGGGAAAAGTCACATGAGAAAGTGTTTAGCTTGCATTATTGAAAGTAGCAAGGTGGAGTGCAGAGACTGAGAGAACACAAAGAGGTGGTCAGAACAGCACATCGCACCGGCCTTGACTCTGTATGGGAGCCGCGCTCCCCCGCAGAGCTAGGAAGCAACATTATGGTTTCCCGCTATATCTGAAGAAACGTTAGAGAAAACAAATTAGTATGATGGTGCCAGAGTAGGGAGGGACTAAGCCAGCCGGCCGAATGCTGATTGGAGGATCGTGTTGCCAAGAGACCCTATCTGAGTCTGCGCACCAACCAAAGAGAACCAAGTCTAAACCGCGGTATCTCTTCAGCTAGTCTTGACCAATCATAAATGTACGGGCAACGCCCTGTGTAATAAAATGTACTGTTGCACGAGGTTCGAGGCTCTTGACCGGAAATAGACTGACAGATTATAGCTTTGCGGTCTGTGTTTTCTAGGACGTGACGGAGTCCTTGGCCAAGTGATATATATCTTTTGCTCTTTCGTAATAAATAGTTAAACTTAGAAGTCGTCTGTCTTTTCTGGAATTTTGAACACAACAACAGGAAAGAGTTTTCATGGCTTCTCTGTTCTCCTTCATAAGGCAACTCACTGCAGGCTGCTCTCTCTTTAGGAGGACGCCATGTTGCACAGTAAAGATCTGTATATAAATACATGCTATACATTCATATAGTAGGGTAGGAAAGCCATCAAAGATCTGTAAGAGAGTTACAGACTAACATTGTGTGTGTGTGTTTGTTGCCTCACTCTCATCACTCTGCGCTCCGTTAAAGTTTCTGCAGATGTCTGACCTGAGTTTCCTCTGACTCTCTCTCTGCAGGTTACCGGTGCACAGAGTCCTGCAGGCGTCCTGTTGAAGCTTTAAAACAGAGCGTGTGCCAGAGCTCCAGTAGAACCAGATGATCAGATCCTTAAGATATTTTAACTCAGGTTAGTGATAGCACACACTCCTCTGTAATAGCTCTGACACGTTTTGTATAAATCCAGTTTGGATCAAATGCGGTGGGTAAAAGGAGGAAGGGACATCTCACACACCACATGTCTAGAAGCTAGAAGTGGGAAGCCGTGGTGCCGTTTCAGAAAGCCATACAGACACAGATGAGGCTCAGAGACAGGCTGCAGTACACACAGGATGCCTGGCTCTTCTGATGTGACAGGAAACACAAATACCTCCTTTCCTCTCCTACTCTTCCAACTCCTACATCTCATCCTCCTCCCCTTCTGTTTTACCCTCTTCCTCCTCCTCTTCCTCCTCCCTCTCTGTTTGAAACCCGCTCCACATTGAGAGAGCATCAGAGAGCAGAGGGAGGCTCAGGGAGCTGCTTCCTCTTCCTCCGTCTGTCTGCTTGTGTGAGCATTTCTCCCGTTATCCTCTGGTCCTGTGATCGTCCCCTGATCGTACCCGGAGTCGTGTCGTGGGTTTCCCCGTGTGAGAATGGAGTAAAGCTGAGACAGAGATCCTCTCCGGCCCGACCACGGTAAGATGCTCCTGCAGGTTCACAGCTGTGTAACATCTCTCCCTGAAGACCCCCTAACCTCAGTGACCGTTAAACTCACGGGCAATATTACCTTCAATGCAGTGCTGGAAAGTAACTAAGTACATTTACTCAAGTAATTAAGAACAATTCTGAGGTACTTGTACTTTACTTGAATATTTCCATGTTATGCTACTGTGTACTTCTACTCCTCTACAGTTCAGAGGTAAATGGTGTACTTTTACTCCACTACATGTATTTAATACCTTTAGTTACTTCACAGATGTGGATGAATGATGTGAAATATAACCAAGTGTTAAATCAGACTTTAGTTCCACCTGGAGTAAATCCACAAGCTACCCTGCAGTATACAAAGTCATTCAAACTAGCTGCACCTTTACCAGCTTTGAGAACACTTTCATGATCAATCATTATAAAACATATCAGATATATTATTCTGAAATGGACCAATCTGCACAATGACTACTTTCACTGTCGCTACTTTCACTATATTTTGATGATAATACTTTTCTACTTTTACTTGAGGAACATTTTGAATGCAGGACTTTTACTGTAACAGAGTATTCCTACACTCTGGTACTTCTACTTTTACTCAAGTACAAGATCTGAGTACTTCTACTTTGACTCAAGAACAAGATCTGAGTACTTCTACTTTTACTCAAGTACAAGATCTGAGTACTTCTACTTTTAATCAAGTACAAGGTCTGAGTACTTCTACTTTTACTCAAGAACAAGATCTGAGTACTTCTACTTTTACTCAAGTACAAGGTCTGAGTACTTCTACTTTTACTCAAGTACAAGATCTGAGTACTTCTACTTTTACTCAAGTACAAGATCTGAGTACTTCTACTTTTACTCAAGTACAAGGTCTGAGTACTTCTACTTTTACTCAAGTACAAGATCTGAGTACTTCTACTTTTACTCAAGTACCAGATCTGAGTACTTCTACTTTTACTAAAGTACAAGATCTGAGTACTTCTTCCACATCTGCTTCAATGCACATTATACTTTCAACTTGTGCAGTATTACCTCAAACATGTTAAAGCCAGCCTCTGTGTAAAAACCTTCAGAATATAGAGAGGGATGAGCGTGGACAGTTTGGTGTGAAGAGGATTCTGCTTCCCCTCCTCATTACTGACAATAACACAACTACGTTTTATCACAAGTTCTGTATAGATGCTAATGAGGCTTTATGTGATGCCAACTTCTGGTGAATTCAGGGGACATTTGACGACACAAACAGACACAGTTAGTGAGATAAACTCCTGGATGTTTTCTTGAAATGTAGATTTGTAAGAATGAGAGAGAGGACCCTGTTAGACAGAGCAGCATCCTGCTAAAGGGAATACATGATCACAGGAATAAGAGCTTTAGATATATTTATATGATAAGCAGCTGAATATTTAAAACCGTCAGAGATCTGCAGGAAGTAGGACACTACCAGAGGCTGCTTCTCGTGACGGGGATTTGTCTCTTTTTGTCCTTCATTGACGGATTCAAGGTGAAGTGAGGACTCTGGGAAGCTCGTTCACAATGTGCGCTGATCTCTTACACCAGCTAAAGCAGTACTAATATCCTATTACTACTATTCACTAACACTCATCTTAATGTAACATTAACATGTTTACAAAAGGGAATATAAAGAATGAAATTGGAAAACTCGTAGCTGTGATAACCAACATCTGTGAATATATATTAAAGTTAAACTATATAAAAGCATGCCATTAGATGTGTTGAAGGCAGAGATGTAATGGTGATAATGAGTGGGGGATTAGCAGGGTCTGTTGGGACACTTGTATCAGCATGAAAACATCTGGAGGTGTATGCCAACAATTCATCATTTTTCCAAACTCCATTTTAAGGCACAATGTGTCATTTTATGCAACTAGGGGGCTCTCAATCAAAACACTACGGTCTGTCATTATGATCATATTGTGTTCTTCCTCTACTCAGTAAATAGCAGTTTGATGTTCAAATTCTGAGTTTCTCTCTGGACGCCGTTGGGCTGACGCTAACGTTAGCTCAGCTTGTTTCTCTGATAACTTCAGATCCAGACGTCCCATCACTAACATCCTTAATCCAGGTCAAATGAGTTAAAAAGATGTGAGGAATATACGGTAAAAATAATGTGGCTTAAAACTGGAAAGAATGGTAGACAACGCTGGAATGTTACCTTCATTCAAATAAAAACATTCTCTGAAACACTTTTTGTAATGTAAGTACAAAGCCACGTTAAGCAGTCATGTAACACTGACTGTGATCATTAGAGCAATCATGTTAAAGGGGACCTATCATGCAAAATGCACTTTTGTACGTCTTTTCTACATGAATATGTGTCCCCGGTGTTCCAGGGAACTCACCAAGTGTCAGAAAACACAACCCTCTCTATTTTCCTCTATACCCAAATCTCTAAAAAAGGGGCTGCAACGGATCTGATGAAAACTGATCCAGATTTGAACACTGTCCTGACGTCAGGACGGTGGCGCTACGGCTATTGGGCCAACTCCACCAATCAGGAGGAGACAGCCACGGCCATTGCCGTTCGAAAGCGCTGGAGATGCTGTAGTACATATGCCAGGCCTGTAGGTGGTGCTGTTCTCACTGAATCAGCCCTTGCAAAAACAGAGCTAAAAAAGTGCAAATTGAGCAAAATGAGGCATGGCTAAAATGCATGATCTGTTTGGTATTTTGAAAAAAAAAAAGTATAAATATGCCTTATATAGGTATGGTCCTACACTATATTATTCAAATATAGTATGATAGGTCCACTTTAAGTTTAAATATTAGTTTCAACTTCATATAATTGCTTTAAACTAACCTAATACAGTAATCTGAAATCTGTTGACTTAATACATTTAATTAAAGTCAACGTCTCAGTTTTTACGGTGTACAGCTTTAAGGTCCCCTGGACTTTTTGAAGTTGCTTGCATGATTGTAGTTTGAAAAATACTTTGGTTCTTATTCTTCCCTTGTCCACCAGCTGCCCCCTCCTCCTCCATGATCCTCCCCTCCAGCTGTGTGTCGGGGGAGGAGGTGTACAGCACCAGCTCCTCCTCGGTGTCTCTGGACTCGAGTATTTTCTTCACCGAGACGCCGTCTTCCTCCACCGCAGACTTCCTGGAGTTCTTCGTCGTAAACGTCGGGGGAAGTCGCCACGTGCTGTCGCAGGATCTGCTGGCGTCGCACCCGGAGACCCGGCTGGGGAAACTGGCCCGATGCAGCCGAGAGTCGGCGCTGGAGCTCTGTGACGACGCAGACTTCCTGGAAAATGAGTTCTTCTTTGATCGAAACTCACAGACCTTCCAGTAGGTGGCGCCTCAGTCTCTCACCTGAGGCATGCATGTTGACCTGTGGTCATAACAACACTGCTACCTTCAATGTGAAGAATATTCCCACTATAAAGAAACAGAATCCTGCAGGGTGTTCAGTATTAAAAAGAACCAAATATTGTCCGTATATTTTGCATGTATGTATTGCATAATATTTGTATTCGGTGGATATTACAGTGTCTAATGTCCATACTAGAAAGGCACTGGTAGAAAGGCAGTGGTGCATTCATGGGCGTCTCAGACGGTCCCAATTCCCAAGTTGGGATCGTTCTTCCCTTTTCCGTTTGTTCATGAGCTTTCAGTCGTAAGATGGAAACATCATGGACGCTAGAAAGACGATGAGTAGTATTTTTTGCACAGAGCGTTTAAAAAACACATCTGTTTCAGAGAAGCTGTTCCGACTAGACGCATGCTAATTTACCCAGTTAAAACCCAGTGTGTATCCACACTGGGTTTTGGATCCTTCCCAGATTGAATGGGTTCCTTCGCCGCTGCTTCCACCAAGTTAAATGTAAATCAGACCAGAAGTTTCTTTCTGTTATCCTGCGTGTATCCCAATTTCGAATATGTGCACAATTTATCGAAATAAGGCCTGTTTGGAAACACTTTGCAATGTAGCGGCATGTAGCAGGTGAACACGTCTTTAGGTGGAAATGCAGACAACATTGGGCTGAAGGAACCTCTTAGTTCCTCTAGGAGGGATCCTGCTTCATTAAAAACCGTACTGGCAGTAAACCTTGTGATGCCTCTGCCGACAGGTATGTGATGAACTTCTACCGGACGGGTCACCTGCACGTGAGGGAGGAGCTGTGTGAGATCTCCTTCCTGCAGGAGATCCAGTACTGGGGCATCGACGAGCATCGCATCGGCGCGTGCTGCCGCGAGCGCTACCATCGCCGCAAGGAGCAGAAGGAGACCCTCGACATTCAGAGAGAGTTTGAGCCCGAGGACCACGATGAGGACTTTGTCGGTGCAGCATTCCCGGATTTGCGTCGCCGCCTGTGGGACCTGCTGGAGAAACCCAAGTCTTCCCGCGCTGCTCGAACCTTTGGTCTGCTCTCGTTCTCCTTCGTGGTGCTGTCAGTCATCAACATGGTGCTCATCTCGGTAGACTTCGAGGAGGGCTTCGATGAGAGTGACGTTGGCTTCGATGCACCACTGCTCTCCGTCGTCCTGGAGCACGTGTGCATGGTTTGGTTCACGGTGGAGCTGGCACTGCGCTTTCTCTGCGTGAGGGATAAGGCTGGCTTTAGTCGAAGTGTTCCCAACGTCATCGACCTGCTGGCCGTCCTGCCGTTCTACGTGACGCTGGCGGTGGAGCGGCTTCACGGAGAGTCTGCGGAGCTGGTGAGCGTGCGCCGCGTGGTGCAGGTCCTCCGACTCTTCAGGTCGCTCCGTATGTTGAAGCTGGGACGGCACTCCACAGGTAATAAGATGTAGCCGTCTCAAAAACTGATCCCAAACAGCTTAACTGCAGCTTTGATTGACACATTGTCTCCTGGATAATGGTTGCAGTTAGTGAGAAAAGGAACACAACTGCTGGTTTGGCTTAGTAAAGAGTGTGGTTTGGCTTAAAATGAATCTGTTGTTAAATAAATACAGATGGGACATTTACTCACTGAACGTTGGCTGCAGTCTGTTCAAAATCTGTTTTCATCAACCCATCCTATCCACCAGTGGACTGATTAGAAACGTATTTGTGATACGCCAAAAACAAACGTATCCTTGGATGAAATAGAGTTACCTTGAAATAGAGTTACCTTGAAATAGAGACTAGTCTGACAGAATACATTTGGGTTATTCTGCATTTTCACTTGAAGGAATATTGAGGTCTAGAAAAGAATCATCAACCACTGCAAGGGGCAGAGACAAAATATATTTGTATAAAGCACCTAGAACAAAGTTCCTCGTCCACCTGGATTGGTGCTTCTGTAAATGATATTGTGTAATTTCTATCTCGTATATTGAATGCACGCCTCTTACTTAATATTCTGCCTCTTTACTTTGCTGTCGGAATTCAAACGTCCCGTCTGTGAGAGTAAGAAAGGGATCCTGATTCTGATTTGAAGGCACCAAAAAACTGCTTTGTTAATACCCATGACCAGAAGTGCATCAGTCTACTGACGGTTGCATCTAGACGCCCTCTTGACGAATAAGTACTCGAGATGTGTTCATAAAATGTTCCTCCTTTCTGCCCAGGCCTGAAATCTCTGGGTTTGACCATCGCTCAGTGCTACGAGGAGGTGGGCATCCTGCTCCTCTTCCTCGCTGTGGGCATCTCTATCTTCTCCGCGGTGATCTTCGCTCTGGAGCACGACGTTCCCGCCACCACCTTCACCAGCGTGCCGGCCGCCTGGTGGTGGGCGACCACCTCCATGACCACGGTGGGATACGGAGACGTGCGCCCGGACACGGCCGTGGGGAAGCTGCTGGCCTTCATCTGCATCCTGTCCGGGATCCTGATCCTGGCGCTGCCCATCGCCGTCATCAACGAGCGCTTCTCCGCGCGTTACTTCAGCTTGCAGGTGAAGGAGGCGGCCATGCAGCACGCAGAGATGCTGAAGATGCTGGAGCGGGGCTCTGTGGGGGGGGGTCGGCGTGAACCTGAGGGACGCCTACGCCCACAGCGTCCTGGAGATGATGAGGCTGCACGGGGAGGAGAGGGCGAGCAGCCGGAGCAGCGTGGAGGACGACCTGTGGTGGTAGAACCAGGAGACCTCAGGGGTAGAACCAGGAGACTCACAGCTGGGGGGTAGAACCAGGAGACT